>WTSP01021087.1:0-10340 GCA_025331215.1 Actenoides lindsayi
CGCCCTGCACTGCCCTCCCATCCCACATCCCCATCACCTCACCCCCAGCCAGCATCCCCTCTTCCCCATCCATTCTGCACTGCTCCTCCTCCACGGCTCCTGGGTCCGGGCCAGGCAAAACGGTTTTTGTTCCTTTAGGAAAAAAGCCCGAGGTGATCTGTGGGTGGGCACTGTTACCTGGGCAGGCATGCCTCATGCCTACATAGCTGCTGTAACCCTCTCCTGTCACCCCACCATGTGCATTGTCCAGCCCATGGCGCTGGCACCAGGCATGGCACTGACTATGACAGGCCACATAACCTTCAACCCTCAGTGCACAGCACTGCCTGAAAACAGCGATTCCCTTGCTTCCTACCGCCACACAGCTCCATGTCCCCTACCTTGTCCTGTCCCACCACCACCACCAGACATTGCACGCTAGCAGTACCCAATACATTACAGCCCTGCCCCTCTCCACAGGCTCTATCCTGAAACATGCCCCTCCTGCTTTATCTGATACCCCAGCACATACTCTGCCTCTGTCCATCACATATCCAACAGTGCAGGCACCAGTTTGCACACTACAGCTTGCCATCATGGTACAAATCTATTCTAGCAATGCTGCTATGCAAGCACACCATCTCTCCACTCTTCTGTCCCTCACATGCTGCTTGCACTCACCAGATCACTTCAAGCTCAACCATCACATGCTTCATCATCAGCACTGCAACCCCATCTATTAATATTGTACTTAAAACATAGGCTCATCCCTGATAGGGTTGCATCCATACAGGGTGAGGCTATAAACCCTCCTCAGCACAATACAGTGACACAAACCATTGACACCATCCCCGTTCATATGCTACTTCTACATATATGTAGCCATTACTACATAAATGACTTCTCCCATGCTACAACCATACTCCCACAAACTGCTTCTAAACCCTGATCCATACCATGTCATTTTGTACACACCCTGAGGCTAGACAAACACAGTCATTTACACTGATAGCTACTCATACTGTCATCTCTAGACAGATATTGCTGCCTTACACACCTCATTTGCACCACCAGTTCCAAACACATATGAATAGCAGCAGTTATTCCTAATATTGCATCTCTATACCCTGGCAAGCATGCTTTTTTATATGGTTGGTTGGTTGGTTTGGTTTTTAAATCTATGACCTTCACATACACCTCTCCTTCTGTGCAATAGGTCTCCTTTCTCCATATATGTTGTTGCTCCATTTATACAGTTTGTCCTTACTTATATACTGTACTTGTACATAACCACTTAACCAGTTTCCATATGTTACTGCCACCTGCCTATTCTTTATTAACCAGACATGATAACTCACTAATACACACACCCTCACACTTGCTTACTGGATAAACACTGCCTCAGCACAGCCATACATACAAAATACTCAGTAACTGCTTATTCCGTTTGCTCACATATACATGTGAGCATACCACACCTGTATGGACACCAACCTGCCTCTTCTCATAAACTGTCACCTATGAGCACCACCTACTTTTTTTTTTTTTGATTACCATCAATTCATCATGATTTTATTCTCTCTAGCACCATGTATATCCCTATACCACTTATCACCGCCAGCAACTATTCCAACATATACATGTAATCTCTTCAACTGTATGATTTTCCTCATGTCAGCCATCATCTCCAAGCAACATACACCTAGATGCTCCAATGTGACAAGTGTGCACTCTTTGACACCTTCTCAAAGGCACTGCGTTTCGCACAAGCACACTTTTGCATGATCCTTGAGCAAGCTGTTTCCTTTTCTTTTGTGACTAAAAAGTAGATTGTGAATACACATATGTGGATATGTAAAACCTTACACATGAATTTAATGATATATAAAAATAACCCTATTCCATTTTTAGTAATTGCACACACATACTATATGGATGATACTCTTTGTGACTTTTGAGGACTTTTTGTATTTGTGTTCTGGTATAGAAATGCATTTATGGAGTAGCCTTTGCAAATGATCTTAGCATTCTTAGGACTATTGCTGCGTATGAATGGTTTAGCTAGATATTAGAACACTTGAGGATGTCACACAAATTTTTCTCAGAAAATTCATCCTCAAATTTGGGGGTTTAGAGGTTGCATATTCTGATCTGTTAGTATCAGGGCTTCCATCATTCAGTGAAAAAAGAAATTATATTTAACTACAACATGCAGAATCTTTACTTATAGTATGCTATCTGACTGCTCGAATAGCTACAATTATGTAAATTTAGCTGGAGAATTATTTTCTTTAAAATTTGTATTCTGGGAGAATATGAATCAGCTTTCAGTCACTGATATGAGAAGGCGCATAAGTCAATAGCTGCAAACCCATCAACAAGAACATCTGGTTGATTGCAGCACTTTAGTCTCTTTGAAAACCTATAGTTCAAATATAATTCAATTTTTGTTTACGTGAGCACTTGTTTTAAGGGGCATTTACTTATGGAGCATTGATTGAGGGCTTTCCTTCTTTCATATTGTTATAAATTGACATTTAACAATAGCATGACTAGAAATGTGAATGCTTTCAGATTGCTCTGTATGAACATGAGAGCAAAAAGAATTGATTTTGAAACTATTAATAGTAGTGTCGTCATCACAAAATTTCAGTTCTTGTCTGCATTGCCCCCATTGTATTTGCATACATATGAACACAGTCACTCATGGAGGCATTTTAGACATTTTGTTCATGCTTTAGCCCATTTTAATGACTTTGCCATGCTAACATTTGGCCATGCCCTGTACCCAAAAGGGTCAGTAAAAGCTCTTTTGTTGAAGTAGGTGCGGGCATAGTGATCTTTCTTACTGCAATAACTCAAAATAAATTACCTGTAAATTGTAAATCCTGCCAAGGTACTAACCTCATTAGTCATCACACACATACCTGTTTGACATGTATGCCCAGAAAAAAAAAAAAAAAAAAAAAAAAAAAGCCATCATAGGCATAATTATAATGAGATACCATGTGGTATCTGCCCTACTCAGAAGGTGTCCTATGTTCAGCTAGGATAGAGTTAATTGTCATCTGGAGCTGGGAGGAGTCCACAGCCAGGATAGACAACTGAACCAACCAATGAGTTATTCAATATCATACTTGCATCATGCATGCTGTATAAGGGTGGGAGATGGGCTGGACAAAATGTGGGTTCTGGCAGGCAGTTGGGCTTGGCTACCGATACGGTGCCTTTTGGTGATGTTTGTTCTATATTGCTTATTTTGTGAATTGTTTCATTATTATTACTGTTGTTTCACCTCGTTTTGTGTTGTTCTATTAAATTCTCCTTATCTTGACCCTTTTTCTCCTTGTTCTTCTTCTCATTGTGGGGGCAGTGGGTGAGTGAGCAGCCATGTGGTGCTCAGCTCCCAGCTGGGACTAAGCCATGACAGAAGGCTTGACGATTTCTGTATCTCCATTCATTGAACTTTCCTTCAGGTACAAAAGATTACATTCACAGTAGAGAATTATACCATCTTCCCAAAAGGAATTGTTTGAATTCCTGCCTAGTTACTTAAGCTGATTGCTCTAACACAGCTTATATATATTAATTTACTGAGAAATTCTAGCAACTGATCTTTATGTAACACCACTCAATTTCCTGTTGCTCATGTTTCAAAAACATATATTTCTAACCTCAACTACTCGATAAAGTAGCAATGCTTCATTAGAAATAATGCATTTTATTCTCCCAAGGATATAATAACATTGTAAATATCAACATTAACTCATTTCAACCTCATGAAACAAAAGGCATAGTTCCAACAATCAAAATACTGTTTAAAGCAGAAATTCTGATGTAAACAAACTCTAATTTGGGAACATTCTTAGACATTGTATTTTTGTTACACTTTTTCTTTTACCTAAGGACTTTGAGTAGTCCAGAGGTCTTAGTTTGTGTTTATAATCCTCCTGTCAAAAAAAGAGGGAAGGGCAACTTGGTGTTCTCAACACAGTCTGCAAGTTGGCATAAGACTCATGAAGATACTTTCTAATAGCACAGTTTTGTAGCAGCACCTGCCTTCCCTGGAAGGGTGGGAAAAGAATTATCTCCCCAAAATTCTTACTTCTTGGCCATACTGCAAAGTCTGGGGCTAAGGCTCAGCCCATGACTGGGGTTAAGGTTCGGGTTAGTGTTAGGAGAGATAGGAAGTCCATAACTCCAGGTGCAGTGGGTATGCAAGGGGGAAGACCAGTGGTGGGGGAAGCTATGCAAAGAGCTCATGACTCAACACTTTTTCATTCCTTTGGGACAATGCTAGGCATATCAGTGTACAGTTCATCCTGTGCTTAGGCATATTTTTAGAGTCAGGAGAGAGACAAAGCCAACAGCTCCAGCTGAAAGGCATTGAAAAGGGTTTAAAAAGCTGCATAAGGTAGGGGTGGGCTCCACAGATGCTATCCCCTAATGACTTTCTTCTCTGGGCCATAAGTTAGGGTCCCTGGATAGTGTGCAAACTGACTACATTTTTCTAATCCTTGATTAGAGTTATAGGAAAGACAAAGCCAAGAGCAGCAAACAAGCTGAGTCTTTAAGAGGGGCTACCAAAGGGTGAGGAGATTTCTCAACTTTTTCTCCCCGGTCCACATTCTTCTCTGGGACATGGCTGGGGTGTCAGAGTAAGATCCATCCCAAGCACATTTTAGAGTTAGAATTATATGAAACAATGCCCCAAGCTCCAGCACTTCCCACTCATACTGGGAGATCGATCCTTAGTTTTCTTCACACAGTTGAATGCTTGCCCAGACAAGTCCATCTGAAGTATTCGAGGAAAAAAAGCCACTTGCAATTAGATACAACTTTCTGACAAACATTTATACTGATGACTGACTATTAAAATCAACCACCTAAAAAACCACTACAAATAGCTCACAAGGCAGATTTTCTGTCAGTCAAGGTGTGTTTCACCTAATGTCACTGTATCTTGAGTATTGTGGCAAGAAAAAGGTAATAGTCAAGACATATAAAAGGAAGCCTGTGGTAATTTATTAAATATTTAATAATCAGGAAAATATCTGAATAGTTTTTATCAGTATCGACTTTTCAGCACAGCAGGGATATATTAGCCTGTCAAACTTCTCTAATTTGTATACACCATGAAACTTCAGCAAATTCAAAGGAACTTTGGTAGACTGAGTCATTTCAATGTGGTCCTACTGATTAATTCAGTAAAGTGCCAACTATTCAAACTCTAGACAACCTGTGCAGCATTTAACATTAACATTAACCTTGTGTTCTAGGTTCAGTTTGGGTTAGTTATCACAAGCAGCTGCTGGTCCAAGCAGTTGCGAGGGGCTGAAGCTGGGAGGGGCCACAACTGGGATAAAAAAACAAACTAGCTAATGGGATATTTGATACCATACTGATGTCATGCCCCCTATATATAGGATGGGCTGGCCTGGGTCAGGGGTGTCTGTTTTCAACTTGTTTCAGCATGTAGCTTTAGCTTGTGGCTGGTCTGGGGAAAGTGGGATCTTGGACACAGGTAGAGCTTCCTGGTCTCTATCACTCTCTTTGTTTATAAATTTTTAATACTATCATTATTATTGTTGGCTTATTCTCTCTTTGTATTGTTTTATTAAACTGACCTTATCTCAACCCACGGGGTCTCACCTTCTTTCTTCCTCCTTATTCTCTTTCCCATCCCACGGGAGAGGGGTGTGGGGCAGGGAAAGCAGTGGGTGAGAAGTTGCATGGTGTTTAGCTGCCATCAGAGGTTAAACCACAACAATGAATGAATGACTTTTTACAACCATGCATTTCTGCAAAGTAGCAAAATATTAAATAGCTTGGGTAATCAGTTGAATTGTAATCTGTCATTGCTTTGTTAAAAATAACTCGTTACCCATTTCAATTGCATAATTCTGAAAGTCATACATTTTACATGACCTTTTAATTGAGATAGAAAATTTTGGACCACTTTAACAACTCAGATGTAAATTCTATTCTTGCTTTATGACTGATGTCACTGGATATGCAATGAGAATTTAAGCTTTCATTAGAATGTCAACAGATTTTAAAATGTTTCCCTTTTTAATACAGCTATTGTATCTTAAATGTCATGATTCTGGTTATTATTTTACTTTTACCAGAGAGCCTAAACATTATATCAATTTTAGTTATGGTTGAAGATGCAGTGCAAATAGACAGATGGAAGTAATTTATTATAATGGTATGTTAGAAAGCATTTTCTCTTAAAAGGAAAATTCTGTTGTTTGAACTTTACAATTAATTAAGAAATTAACATCTATTCTGTAAAAACAGCTGTTTTAAACTACATTCACCAGAGAAAGAGTCAAGCTGTTGCTTAGTGAACACGTAAATGATTCTTTGTCTCTTGATCCAGATGCATTTATTTCAGACTTAGCTGCTGAAAATATTAAAATCAGATGGTTGACAAAAGCTGCATTACATTGCCATTCTTCCCCCTTCAGCACGTTTTCTACTGCAGCAGTTAATAACTGACAGAGAGTACCATTATTGAAATCAATTATCTGTCAGAGTCATACAACAAACTGCTCGGTGCCATTAATTTTTTCAGGAAAACCAGGCCTGAACACATGTGCTGACAGCTCACTCTCCAAGTTCTCAAGAGCAATGTTGCTGCCCCAGCAAACAAGATAAGACATACTGCCAGATTCTGATCTTGGACATGCTTTTCCAAATCTGAGTAATTCTACTGACTTGTAATTATTCAGGTTTGCATTGATGTATCGGTGATTGGAACCTTGATTTTTTTATTTTTTTTTTTCAATCCTTGCCTCCCATTGAGAAGTTTCTTGGTGATAAGTGTTATCAGTAGTAGGTATAGCTGAAACACTACTGAGTATGTTTTGGTTGTAAACATAGCCAAGGACAAACTGTATTTAGCAGGTTTTCATCATGCCTAGTTAAAACCTGCTCGGAGCAGGACAGATAGTTGTAAATAAAATTTTGTTACAGCTTGATTAACTTGAATATTTCAAAAGAATGAGGAAGTTATATATGTTTTTTTAGTTGTGTAAATAATGTCTGACAAGTCATACTTCCCAATTAATACTACCTTGTTCTATACTATAACGCATATTCCAATAGAAAAAAAGAAGTGTTTTAAAATAGAAAGACAATTGATCTCGCCACTTTGAAGGGCATAAACCAAATACTCATAGCAGGAAAATTTCAGACTTTTTCTTACTTGGAAGTAGAGGTATTCCAAGGGGGAATGTCTTAATTTAGTGAAAATTGCCATATTTCTGTTGACTTTGATGAGTGTGGATCATTGTGTTAACTGAGCCTTGTTTCTGAAGTTTCACAGTGGTACATGCATCATCCCAGGGCAGACTATTTATGACTCAGGTGCTAGTAATTTTTACAGAGTAACTGAACAGATGGGATCCCAGTGTGTTTCCTCGAAGGGAAAGAAGCATGGAGCTGTGATTTGATACCTATGGACATCGCTGGCATCTGAAGGCATCCAGTGTTCAGATTATAACATTTGTGTCAGAACTGACTTCACCTATAATTGTCTCCTTTGCAAGACTTGTTTAATTTTAGATGTATATCTTGAGGAGAAAATAAGGATTCACTTAAATTTTTGGGGTAACATTTAGCAGCCTAGCTAGCCTAAAAGCACCTTATAAAACAATAAAATAGGTGCTGGTTTGCACTTTGTACCTATCAACCGTTTTGTTCTCAGTCAAAACTGTCCTATGCAGCTCTGAGTATAGAGATTTGTCTTGTAAGGAAGTGGTATATTCTTCAGAGAAATGAGCATGAAGCTTCTGCAAGGATTTGAAAGAATTTAATGTATCATCTTTATATTTAGCCCCTATAAAATTGCAGCACTTCAAGGTGCTTGGTAGATATCACTGTAGTTAAACAAAACAAAAAAAACCAACAAAAAAGCCCCAAACCAATTTAGTTAGGTTTGACACAAAGATAATCTCAAAGACCTTTCCCTTGATGAAAAATTGTGGTGTTTACAGCAGTTTACTTTGTTTAGCTGTGCAGGATAAAATATCTCAAATGACTCATGAGTAAATGGGCAAAACTCTTTGAAGCCAAGAGGGGCTTTATCTATTGCCCCTGAAGAAAGTTTTGCAAAGTTCTCTTATTTCACCTGTAGGATAGAGTTGGTTTTACCTGTTATCTTTTCACTCTGAGAATGAAAATGAAAACTTGTTAAAATTGTCTTTGTCAAATTGAAACATTGAAACCCTTTTTGATGGGACAAGGTTACAATGTATTCACAAATGTGTGTTATAATTGCCAAGTGTATTGTCTAACTACCATTTTAATTCTGTGGACAATTCTATATAATTTTTAAGTCTTTGCTTGTTCTTGCTTCTAACTGTTGCTATAATTTTACTGACTCCCTGCTGCATAATCTTTGAGGTCTTAGAATTGTTTCATGAGGTACAAGTGAATTACTATAATCTCTGTTTTGAAGAATTGCTTAATCTTCAAACAGCTATATTCATATAGGTTACAAGAAGAATGGGAATTTTTATCATTCAAGCAGAGATGGAGATGCACATTCAGAGAATATGCAGATCCACTGAAAAATTTTGGTCTTGAAAAACATCTGTAAAAGTGAACTTCCCCAATAATTTGATGAATGAACTACTTCACAAATGTTTTAAACAAAAACACCTGTGACATTTATGACTTTCATTGCATTTAATTGTGTCCATCAGTAAGCGCAAGTAATCGCAAATAATTATCACGAAAGCCAATGGAGGAAAGAGGTGTTAGGTCTTCTGCTCCTTGTCTTGCAGTGAAGTACTTCCCTAAGGCAGATACTGTTCTCTGGTGCTTCATCCAAGCTAGTTCTGAAATGGCTCAGTTACTAGTCTTTGCCAGTTTCTTGACAGTAGTTGTTACATTTAAATATATGCTGGTTGGGTACTGTTTGCCAGTGCTAAGTATTTATTTTGACAGGCCTGGATACAGTCAGAGAATAAATATTGCACTAAATGTATGAGCAAAAGGAGGTGGTGATCAATTATGAATGGAGTGGGCTGGGGAGAAGGCGAGGTGCTGTTTGCATGCAAATAACTTCGAACAAATCAGGAAATACTGCTATGATTGCAGAGAGCAAAGTAAATTTATAGGATAACCATAGCTAGTGTATGACACTCAGTTAAATTTTATTACTTATTTCATCTAGGTTGTGGAAAGAGTTCTCAGTGTGTGGGTTTTTACTTAAAGGTAATTCAAATAAATAATACAGGTCTTCCTGATGGACACCTTCTCAGGTTTCTGAAACATATTTATACAGCAAACAATCATTTAATTCACAGTAAATCTTGTTAAAAATTCATGTCATCATAATCTGGTGTGTAATTGTTTCTTTTTGCTTAGAAGCAATTGGAAGCTATTTTTATCATGGAAATTATAATACCCAATTAAAGGCAAATATGGCTGCTGAAGTAGCAGTACACACCATACAGTGACAGCACAGGTCTAGTTTGTGTTGTCTGACATTTAAATCCACCTGCACAAAATTGACTGAAGGAGAGCATAGTCCTAGAGTTAGCTTTGCTTATCTATGGTACTTGTATATCTCTGAAGACTGTTCAGCATTTGATGCACTCTATTTTGTACATCTAACAGTTGCTGAAAATATTTCCGATTTTTCTTTTTCTTTTTTTTTTCTTTTTTTTTTAATCTATCTTTGGTGTTCTGATGTCCTGTACCTTGAGTAGGTACCAATGCTTCTGTAAAAGGGGTATACAAAAATGCCGTTGTGATTAACACATAAATAACCAATTACAGTGTGAGATACTGGAAAAATCAATGATAAACATGTAATTTTCAGCATACCCAAATACATTTCATGAAATAGGTTGTGTTGTCGTGTTTTCATAGGGAAAATACCGAGGGAAGAAATTTCCTCCCAGGCTCTATGTCCTGGGTTTGGTTCGGGATTATCATCACAAATAGCTGCTGGCCCAAGCAGCTGGGAGGGGCTGCAGCCGGGAGGGGCCACAGCCGGGATAAACAACTGAGGCCGGCACTGGGATATCGATACCATTCTGACATCATTCCCCCTATAGAAAGGGAGGGCTGGCCCGGCCCGGGCCGGGACCGTCAGCTTTTGAGCTTGTTTACCCTGCGGCTGGAAACGGCGACAGCGTCTCGGCTACCGCGAGAGTCTCGCAGTTTATATCTCTTGCTTTATACCTTATTTAATTGGTATTATCGTTATTGCTGCTGTTTTCTTCTCTCTTTGCGGTGTCATATTACACTGCCCTTATCTCAGCCTCCGGGGTCTCACCTTTTTCTCTTCCTCCCGGTTCTCCTTCCTATCCCACGGGAGGGGGTGTGGAAGGGGGGCGGTG
>WTSP01021088.1:0-10694 GCA_025331215.1 Actenoides lindsayi
CCAGGGATGGGGCAGCCACCACCTCTCTGGGCAGCCTGGCACAGGCTCTCACCACCCTCAGCAGCAACAATTTCTTCTCCTCTCCAGTCTAAATCTCTTTTAGTTTAAACCCATCGCCCCTTCTCTTGTCCCAAAAGGCCCTCCACAAAAGAATGAAGTGCAGAAAGGTCTCCTCAGAGCCTTCTCTTCTCCAGGTTGAACAGGAAGGATGGATTTTGCTGGAGCAAGGTCAAACCACGGGGCTTGGACATTAGACAGAATGGGCAAGAAACTTGCCTCGTACAGGCATTGTGATCCTAAGCACTAAGGGTTGTTCCAGGACGTTGTTCAGACACTTGTGTACAACGGTCTGAGATTCATTAATTCCTCTCCTTTGGTTTTTTCCCAGTTTCTAATATCATCCTCCCAGCCTTTGGAAAGCGTAGGGAGAGATGGAGAGTTCAGCCAAGCCGAGTGGTCCAGGGCTTGGGGCCTTCAGGAGTAAACAGGCTCGTTTGCTTAGTCGTTTGGTGTGGGCTTTCAGAAAACAGGAGAGTGCAAAACAACACCGCTATTAAACCCGCCGTGAAAACACGTTTACGACACCACACACAAAATAAAAGGATATTAAATCTTTTCCCCAGCATCACAAAGAAAACGGCGCCTTGCCAAAGCAAAGCTGAGAAGTTCAACTGGCCCAAAATATTTCAGTCTCTAAATCAAGCAAAAATAACAAGACTGTTGGATTTTTCTAAGCCAGCCTTCCCAGGGAGCAGCACAGCTGAGATGTGCCAGCGACACACGGCGACTATTTTCTGCAGTAAGATCCTCGTCTTGCTCACCCTCGACACAAACCCATCCTCCACACTTGCTACCTCCACCGGCTGCAGGGTCAGACTCCCAGTGGCCTGTTCCACAGAATACCAAACACTGTTGTTATTCCCGGCCAGAATAACAGCGGGAAGCTTTTCATGCAGGCAGCGCAGGCTCCAGTTCCAGTCACTGATCTCTGGCTCTTAGCACTGGTCAGACCCAAGAGACACAAGAGCTGCACTGTGGGGCAATGAGAACTGTGCACTGGGGAGGCAGCAGCGAGCAAAGACCTGGGTTCCCTGCTCGGTGGCCGTTGTACATCGCTAGGAAACACCAGGCCATGCATTTTAACCCAACTTTCCTAATCCATACGGCTCTTTCAGAGAGGAAGTGATGCCACCAAACAGGGATGCTGATGAGGGAGGGGTGACTACAAGAGGGAGGGTAAGACAGGAGAACCACAGCAATCGTGACATCTCCCTGGGCTGCAGCACAGTCCTCGGCGTGCATTTCAGAACGGTCTTCCTCTTGACTCTACAGGGCTCACCAAATTGCCTGGAAGGCTGAGAGGAAAGTGTCCTCTTTCGCACCACTTGACCCAACCGCCAGCTTTTGAACCACGTCCCCTAAGCTTCTAAAGGAATTAAATCCTTGATCTCTCCTATCGAACCCTGGGCAGAAGGGAGTGAAGGCAACGGACAAGGTCAATGCTGATGTCTTGGCTCCTCCAGGAGGGTTTGAGAGCACCCAAATAATGTGGCAGGAGCTGACAACAGCAAAAGGGCATCTTCTCGTTCCTTTGCTTTTTTAACACATAGCTGATTTAAAAAAAAAAAAAAAAAAAAAGAAAAAAAAAATAGTCATACTGAGCAAAAAAATTAAGTGCTCAAATCCTTCTTATTTGTGAAAGGCCAGATTGCCACTGGAGGTGGCTGGGTACAAGAAAAGCTGCTTCAGCAGAAAATCAGAGACGAGTAAAATGGTTCCTCATCTCCTTACAAAACTTACCAAAAGCTGGTCACAGGCTAATTGGTGAATTAATTTTACATCCCAAACTGCTGAAGAGTGAAAACACAGCACTGCTTTTGGAAAGGGGCGGGCTGACAGCTCCCCGTGCTAGGCACACACGGACCAGAAAGCTCTTCCAAAGGTCACACCTGGAGATGGTGTGAACTTTTCGGCCCCAGCAAGTTATCTACTTGGGGCCCACCTGATAGCCAACTGGTTCTCCAAAGAACCACCACTTAAGGAGAGAGGCTACAACAGACCCACAGCAGAGGCCACTCCATATCCCAAGAACATTCCAGCCTCCCTCTACCCCACCTTCGCTCCCCATTTTTCGGGCAGAAACAGACACACCACAGATAAGCATCAATGAAAACAAGCACAGCGACCAGTTCAGTTCGTTGCCCGTTCAGAGCACCGTGGGCAGTGAATCGTGGTAGAAGTAGAAAGAAGAAAGTCACTCACCCTCACGAAGCTGGCGGGAAACCATCCTTCTTCATCATCGATCTGACCCCACCACCAGTCCTTGTTGGAAGCATCCAGGACCTTGATAACGTCTCCTGCTTTAAACGCCAACTCCCGGTTGGCCATGGTGACGTGATCCCATACTGCCTCAGCACTTACAATAGAACCACCACTGATCAGCTTTGGAAACAGAAAACCAGCAGTCAATAAACACCCCGCGTCCCCGCTTCGCAAGCACATGCACAGCAGCAGCAGCAGCAGCAGCACAGGGCAGAACGAAAACACAACAAAGCTCAGCCAAAGGAAAACCGTTTCCCTCCGTTCCGACCCGTAACTACCTCACCCTCCCGTGATGTCCTCCAGCCTGGGACCGTGTCTACAGCCCCCGTCCTTCCCCATGTCCGTGCCGAGCCGACCCGAGGTGCCCCACGGGCGGCAGAAGCAGCATCTCCCCCCACGCCACCACGCGTATCAATATATTTTATATTTATATTGCATGTATATTCCTGTTTATATCATGTATATACGTATATAGTTTGTATCATTTATTTGCTTATATATATATATAAAGGCCTGGTTGACTCTTGTAGGAAGGATTCATCCAAACGCTGGTGCTTGTGCATCCAGAAGACAAACCCATCCCTGCCCGGGACACCCCCCGCTCCTCGGAATGATAACCGTGTATTTTTTATTTATTTATTTTTTTAACCAAAACACTAACTTGTGTTAGTCCATTTCCCCCACTGCAGGGCTTGTGCCCTGAAGAGCGAGCCTGGCCCAGCAGACACAGCCCCCCCCTACGCTTGCGAGCTGCTCAGAGCCCCCCCCGCGCCGTGCTCATCCACCGCGCTGGAGCTGGGCTTGCCTCCAAAGCAGATTTTCAGCTCACAAAGGGGAGGAAAAAAAACCAAACCAAACCAAACCACCCAGCGCTGCGACCTTTAACAGACCTTCCACGGGGCACGACTTTACAAGCCGCAGAAACCCTTCCGACGCAGGCGAGACAAAGCGTGATGGGGACAGCGCCACGGCCGCTCCGCACGCCCGGGAGCGCTGGCAGTAGGGAGCGAGCTCCTAAGGGCTCGCTTGGGCTTGCCAAAGAATAGCTACCTGTGCAGGAAGACAAAAAAAGCCTTCCGGCAGGAAAGCTTCTAGCAGTGCTGCAGGGATCTCGGCACCGGCGGGTAAGAACATTCACGTCCCTACAGGCGATTCAGTCAACAGACTAAAGGACCCGATTTAGCCTTTTCCTTGAAATGACTTTCAGAGCTCCTTGGGTTTGTGACAATTCAGCTCTTGGATTGTTAGTCAGTTGTACATGAAGCAGTAAGATCTAAGAGAGCCTCACTTGGCACTTAGTGAGCCTTTCATCCTCAAAGCCACGATGGATCTAGCCAGGGGACCTCTTGCTCCTGCAGCGGATCCAGCAAAATCTGTGTTCTCCCTGCTTGCATTTTGACAAATCATCCTTTCTAATTTCAACTCAGCTGTAAAAGAAACAGGGATTCTTTGTGTGTCACGGAGGGGACAGCCTCACCAGATCACCTGACAGCAGACAGAAACAAAGGAACGAGTTAATAAGAAGCTCTCACCGCAGAGTCACGTGGTGGACCTAATCGATGTGCTGAACTTAGCTCAGAGGGCATCTCTAGGTGTGAGGCTTTATCTCATCTTTGGGCTTTTGATACAGAGCTGCAAGGAGCTGGGCACCAGACGGTGCCATCCAAACTCACCCCAAGCTTTGGGCCCTCACTCAGCAAAGCAGGATAACTACATCTGGAAAAAGCAACAGTTAGGAAGATTGATTTCTGATTCCAGTGCAACACCTGAATGCTCCACGCAGGAAGGGAAATGTTTTGGAGCTTCCTCACAACACTTTGCATCAAGGTTTCTAGATGGTGCCAAGGTTTCTAGATGCTGCAAACGTTTCTAGATGCCTGCCAAGGTTTCTAGATGCCTCATAAATACTGATCAGTTTAAACCCCAAAGAACCCCAAGGCAGATCTGGAAGGAAAGACGTTTTCACAGCTGAAGAAACGCCCCCTCCCTATATTCAAGACCAGTTCATAGTCATCTGTTGTTCTGTCAGGACTGAGATGATCTCCTTCACTAGAGCTTCCCCGTTGCCCTATTAACAGCCACCGTCCAGCCCGTGGTTTCCCAGGGTAAACAAGTTCTGCTCTTTCCACCTCATCTCTACTGATGGCTCTTCCTTTCCCCGAGCATTTCACCGCCCCTTTCGGGCATCTAGACATTTCTCCTGCCTCTTTTCTCGAACACAGATGACCAGAACTGCAAACACTATTCCCAAAGAGACCTTCCCAGGGGTTTGTGAAGCAGCATGAAATATCTATCGGAGCGTCACGGAACTCGGGCAGCAACACAAACCGATTCCTCCCTTTCCCCATGGCTACCTCCCACCAGTGCCTCGCTGCGACCTTCCCTTTGGCTCATCTAAGTAAACGAGGCAGAGCACATTCCCTTTGTCGAGAAAATCAGTTCCCTCGTCAAAAAACAAATCAGGTTGGCCTGACACGGGTTCCTTTAGCTAATGCCGTTGGGTATTTCAGCCCGCTTACCGCCCACGAGGAACCAGGGGCAGAGCGATTACGCAGGAGCCGCGCTTCGGCTTTTCTCTGCTTCAGCTGACACGGGCTTTGCTGTCACTTCACACACAGGCGGTTTCTGGGCACGAGCTGCCGCGGAAACGTCACCGAAACCGAACTTCCGAGGGATTGTTCTCAAGCCTCGCAGCCTACGCTTCGGGACAGCACGTCTCCGAGCCCGAGGCACAAAACGCCCGCTCCGAGGAGCGCGGCTTGGCTGGTGGGGGCTCCAGGAGCGGGGTGCTCGGCCCTTCCCTGCTCTTAACGCAGGGATCTGGAAGATCCTTTCACTGGATGTCAGGAGCTGAGGTGGCTTTGCCAAGCGCTTCTTGATGCTCGAGGAGAAAAGCTTTAAATCCGTAGTTCTCGCTGTTGAGTGCCAGCTGACAGACCAAAGGTCCCTTCAGCCGGTCCTTTCCAGCCCGCGGTCCACACCATCAGCCCAAGAAAGGGATCCACGTGCCAGGAAGCCCACAACCAAGCCTTGGCCTTCCAAGCTACAAATAGAGCTCGGGAAAGGACCGCGGCAGGATGGCAGAGCTCGCCCTCTGGCCATCGCACGTGCTGGGTCAACCCAGAGAGGCTAAAATTAAAAGATCCAGTTTAATTTATTCTGCAAGACATCTTGCTGCATCTGTGGAGCCGTCCGACTCTTTCAGGGCAGGGTTACAGAGACGCAACCTGACATCTGCAGCAGCGAGAGACGACGGGCTAGAGAAAGGTCAGGATAAAATACTGTTTTCTGAGAGAATTCAACATGGGAGCTCTTCGCTCCGCAAAGTTCACATCTCTTGGTTTCACAGCCAGGTTTTAGCACTGTGGTCAAACACGCTCAGCCAGAGACCTTGCAAGGGACCCATCTCCTGTGATTTTTAGATGCCCAAGACACAGCATCTGAGGCAGTCATCTGGGCTCCTCTGTAAGCACTGAAGAGAAAGAGACACATCTGGAGTGTGATTCATCTCGGCTATTTCAGTTGTCTACCTTTGAGTGAGGTGAATCATGCCCTAGAAATTACTATTTCTCTGTGGTTAATTGGGTGATGCCGAAGTCTCCATTCCCAACATCTTCTGTTCATCCCATCTACAATTTTGCCATCACTAAAAAGGTGTAACAAAGAACCGTACTGAACGGTAATAATCACAAAAGGAACAGTCAAGTATTAAACCACACTCTCCCAGACACAGCAGCTTCTCCATAGGCAAAGGGCATTGTAAATAAAATTATATTCTCTGTGCCCACCTGAAGAATTCACAGAATCTCAGCCTTGCAAATTGACAATAATGAGGATTTAAGTATTTGGGAAGAGCGTCCCACTGTTCTGCTCCTAAGGAGAGGGAGGGAGCTACGAGGAATGCAATAGCTGATAACGGACTTTGACATGCCCTGGACACTGCTCGTCTTCCAGGTGAAAGTCCTAGCTCCCAGTAACATCCATTATTCTTGTCAGTTGGTTGTTCATCCTCCAGAGAGAACAGACCCTCGCTGCTTTCACCAGGTAACAGCAGCGCGGGAGAAACAACCCCCCAAGAGCTTTTCTTAACAACAGACCCGAGAAGAATTTTTACTGTTTCATGGAGGACTTCAGAGCGCTGCCAACCACTGGGTCTGGGGTGAAGAAGAAACCTCCTCAGTGGGCAGGAGACCAGATTCACTCCTGGGATGTTGCTCGTGGTCTGCGGACCAGAGCTGGGTCCTCCTTTGCCTCCCAGCAAACACATGGTCACGGCCAAGGGTGAAGACCAGCACAGACAGATGAGGGGACATTTCTACGTCCCAGCATCACAAACAAATCGACTTAACGAGGAAAAGAAAAAGCCAAGAGAGACCACGTTCTCCCCTCTAACTCTATGCAGAGCTGCCACAGTTGTGGAACACAGGCTAAGAACGTGGGGCACTATCACCGTGTCGCCAGGACCGCACGTGCCAGCCTTTCCAGGAATTTTCACCACGGGTTTCCAAAGTGCCCGTCTCCAATAATTCAGTCACAAAGCCTCACTCTAAAGCCACTTGTTTAAGATACTCCCACCACGCCTGTACTCCTGAATGCTCTCACAACAGCAAGCAGAGTCAGTGGAAAGGAATGAAATCATTCCTACTTAACATCCGTATGGATCTTCCCTTCTCTCCGAGCCTGGTGTTATCTCCAGGATGGACCGTGGCCACTGGAAACGCTGAATTACAGCAGAGGTGCTGCCAAAATAAAATGACAACCAATAGAAAAGGGTTCCAGAGGACTCTGCAAGTTAGGACCTCCGGGATGCGGTGCCAAGAGCTCCTGAGCCTGGTGCAGCAGGGCAGGGAGGCTGAAGGCCACACCACGGCAAACGCATCGTGGTACGTCGCTGAGAAACCTCCGCTGGGCTCACCTGGCTGTCACTGTCCTCACCAGTGTCAGGAAAGCTCAGAAATGCCCATCTGACCAACGAGCCCGACTGTCTCCTCCTTCCCTCGCGCCTTCCAAAGACCTCGGCCAAGGGGAGGGATTGTCTCCATGGGGGGAGCTTCCAAGGAATACAAGAGAAGAGATCACAAGTGGGAGGTTGACTCTGGAATTTGCTGTTTTGTTGGGGTTTTTTTCTGGCCGTGGATTTGTGGCGCTGCTATCAAGATAAAACAACTCTCCCTGTCAAAGAAAGCAGGAAAATGAAATAGAAGGAATAACAGGAACACCCCCCTGTTACGTGACATTGGTGGAATCATTCTAATGTCATTACTGGAGCAAGCCTGGAGGACCCAAAGAAGAGGAAGGGAGGGGGGATGCCAGAAAAAGACCCTCCTGCAGCAGCAGATCCCCCTCGCCTTCTCACCTCTTATCTCACTGTCTGTATCTATAGCACATCCTGATCAAAAAAGCCTCAGATCACTGCCTGGGATATTCTTCTAAAGTCCATTTCAGACAGTAACTTCGAAACCAAGGTTTACAACTTCCAGGCTACGGCAGGGTTTCAACCCACCAGCCATGAACCAGCTTCATCACGGTCAAGGGACTTTGCTCCAGCTCTACAAGATGGGGCCTCTTGGAAGGAGACTCTGGGCAGGGGTGAGCCTCTGCCACATCTGGTGCCTCTTCCCTGACTTTGCTCCCTTCCAAAGCACGGTTGGAGGCCAACATCTGCTCCCTCCTCAGCCACTGCCCGCAGTGAGGCAGCCGAGTATGAAACGCGCTTTAGTGAAATCAGCCATCACTACAAAACTTTCCTATATGTTCCCAACTCAGCAACTGGCTCCTTACAGGCCAACTTGAAAAAGAAATCAGGGACATACCGGTCCCTGGAGACTGAAATAGGCACAGAACAGCAGAAGTCTTTTCAGAGGGGTGGTTCAGTTTGAGACTGGGCCACACAAACCACCCTCACCTATCTGTAGCTCTTCCAGGGATAAATAACCAGTGTTAGCCCACGAGGTCCTGCGTCGAGTTTCCAGCACAGAGTTTCTCACTAGTCCAAAAGCCACTTCATGAAGAGCTGCCTTCCCCCCAAAAACCCAAAGAAATCTACCACAGATCACCATGAAAATTCTCCTCAGAACGTTCTACATTTCTAGGACCACGGCCTCTAGGTAATATGAACAATCCTAAAGCACGGAAAGATTTCTCTCTTCGATTATTTATTAATGCATCAATAGAGTTATAATGGTTAAAAAACAAACAAACAAAAAAAAGGAGTTCTGGGTAGTTCCCTTTCAAATCAGCATTACATAGACCATGTCCTCCTCCAGAGGAGAGGGATGGCAGGAACAGGGAGCAGGAGATGGAGAAACGCGGCGAGACGACGCCATTTGTTCAAATTGTTCTTGTACAGATGTGCCCTTTATTCAGAGAACATAAAAGTGCTGTAAAATAACAGCAGTGTTTCCCATTGTATTCAACGGGCCCTTCCATAACAGCAGCAGCCAAAACATCTTCAAACAAGAATCTACCGAGAGCTGGAGTTCAGAGGAAAGAAATCAACGCTCAAAGTAACCCCAGCAGAACAGGAGATGCGAGCGACCTGGAGACCTCCAGCCAAATGAGAACAGCACTTTACTTTCTCTGTTCCCAGAAGAAAGGCATCCCTCACTGCTTTACCCTCTCGTGTTTTAATCACAGAATGGGTTGGGTTGGAAGGGACCTTCAAGATCATCTCATTCCAACCTCCCCTGCCATGGGCAGGGACACCTCCCACCAGAGCAGGGTGCTCAGAGCCCCATCCAGCCTGGTCTTGAATGTACCCCAGTGATGGAGCATCCACAGCTTCCCAGGGCGACCTGTTGCAGTGTCTCACCACCCTCAGAGGGAAGAGCTTCAACTTCCTCGTTTCTAATCCACGGGATTGCTCCTCACGAGCAGTAACACTCGCAACACCGACTGACAGGGCTGCGAACCCCGGAGGCACTTACTGCAACGGCAACACCGTCATCGTAACGGTGTCCCAAGGAGGGCATCCATAGCTCTGCACGGATCCCTTCCTACATCTCCTTCATGAAAACCACGTGCGTGGTACGAGCCCGGGAGCGGCTGGACGGGTGCTCACCCGAGCTGCTCGGGTGGCACAAGCTGCAGCCCGCGTTTCCATCCAACATTTTGCCGGCTTTCACAACTAGGACAGGTCCACTCAAGTCGACGGAGCGGACGAAAAGGAAGCGTACAAGAAAATGTCACCCCACCCTACCACGTTGTGCTTCTGCTCTTGCATAATCCCCCGACGGTCCCCTCGATCGTGTATTTAATTTTAAACCTCTCGTCAGAAGTGATACAAACCGAATAACGCCAAATCATCGCGGAGTCGCCGCAGGGCTCGCTCACACCGCAAGTGGGAGGGCATTTCCACTTGATTTGCTTATTCTCTGAAGAGGTGCAATCACACAAAGGTTAAGCACCAGGCGAAGAATCTCCCTTTCTGCTTCCGAGCCCTTTGATGAATTTGACTAATGGCTAGATGTCAGCTGAAAGAGGCTGATTGGAGTGAGAGAGCCTCTGATATCCCCATATTCTGGAAAGACTGTCACACTTGGTTGGAAGCTTTATAGATCTAGCTAAAGGTGGAGAATCAGTACAGACTTAAAGGCTCGTTAGGACCGGGTTATTGCATTTTTCATGGATTTAAATTTTCCTGGGAAGACATCAGCTGGCACACGTGGAATCACCTGGCCTCATCTAAGTAGACTCCGGGGCAGGGTATTAGTCTTATTCTCCACTTCATTACCGTTGTTGTCCCTGTCGTTCCTATCAATAACAATAGCTGTGGATGGTAACTGGAGGGCTGAGAGCACCTATAAAAGCCAGGCTGCACTGAGGAAGAGGATGAGTAAGAACACAGAGTTACCCCAACGAAGCAGTGCCCATGCAGTGTTTAATTGGCTCCGGCATGCCAGCAAGCTCTCCGCTTTGATGGCACATATGTCACCGGAATTGCTTTCCAATCCCTTTTGTGTACTGGGCACATTAAGCCTCCCCTTGCCCGATGACGTATCTTTCACGTAGAGTAATTACAAATACCCACTAGCCACAATCTTCTAACTCAGATAAACAACAAGATCAGTTCCAGGACTCAAAGTTTAAAGCACGTTCCATGGAAGGAGTGCGGAGCAGTTGGCTGCCGGCACCAGCCCCTCGCGACGGCACCCACAAAACCAATGTCTAAAGACTCGTCTTAAACCTAAAACACTCGTGCAAACCGTAACTCTCTGATCTTGGAATGGACATCTGCTCAAATCCCAACTTTCTGACCCCGGAATGGACACTGCAGATTCCTAAACCTAATGTGGGAATACTGGAGAGAGTCCAAGGGAGGCTATGAGGATGCTGAAGGGACTGGAACATCTCTCTTGTGAGGAAAGGCTGAG
>WTSP01021088.1:14836-36505 GCA_025331215.1 Actenoides lindsayi
TCTAGTTGCAGATGGCCCTGCTCCCTGCAGGGGGGTTGGACTGGATGACCCTGAAAGGTCCCTTCCCACCCAAACCATCCTAGATTGATTTTAGTTTGTGCAAAACGCTGCTGCCGAAGCGCAGCGGTGAGCACCGTGTGACGCGCGCTTGGCTCCACCATCCCAAACCAGTCACCTCATTTAGTGCATATCCAGCCCCTTCCCTCTCTCCAGGTCATGCTGCAGGAGACACGTGCAAGTCCCGTCCCTCTCCACCTGTCCTAGTCAGAAGAGGCCACATTTGCTGTCTACTCTAAAAAAAAAAAATTACCACCTGGACGGTGCTGAAGAAAACGGTTACGCACCAGGATAATTCCGTTCCAAGTCTAGAGGGCAAAGTTGTCACAGATGAAATATCATTGTCTATTATCTGTTGGCAAACACCGTGCGTAATGGCAGCCACTCAACTTAATGGCTCGCATTCCAAGCTCCTCCAAACGAGCCCATCACCGCCGTATGTAATCACAGTATGTATTTAAAAGTATAATTTCCATCCGAAAAGACCATAGCTAGAGCAATATGACTCATACAGCTCCCTGCGCACCAGAAAGCGTGTCGTGAAGGACTGGGAATCTGTGAGCCAGTTACCATCCGTGTCCAAACCGGGCCGTGGACACGGCTCTCCAAACCCCTCGACGGCAAACCTGCCGAGACCCGAAAGCCAGACCCTTCACCCCTGCCCCCAAGAGACCAGAAACCTGAACCAAAGTGACCCGAACTGTAAAGAGGAGGGCGATGGAATTAAAAGGCATCTCCCCCCATATACTCCAGCACTTCACAGCTCTGTGGAGCTGCGCGTTCAGCTTCATCTCCGCCGTAACAAAAGCAGCTCCGCAGCGTGATTAGCGGAAAGAGGCATTCAAACCTGATCTGTTTTTCAAGACGACGTGATGTTTTCCCTGGCTAATAGATCCATTATTCGAGAGCCGAGCAAACTGTTTGCAGGGAGTGTTTGCTGCTTTTAGCAGCCTTTCCTCCTCGGTGGGTTACCCAGGAACAGACCGCTTCGCACATTATTATTTTTTACCTGCTATGATTTGACAGCCTTCTTTTTTTTTTTTTAAATTGAGTCTAACTCACCTATGCACTGCTTACAAACTCTCTGTTCTGTAACTACTGCTTAAAATGGTGATTCTTCCTCATTTCCTTAATGGATCAATGAAGTCCCCTGGCACTGTCCCGTTCCTGGACCGGGTGACTATCACACGCGCGACGTTCAAGAGAGACGGGTTGAACCTTCCTATTTGCACTAGGATTTGCAACGCTATCTCATGGCAAACATCTGAGTTGTCTGAAGGGGTTTCGAATGAATAATTTTCTGCATTATTCACCTACCTCTAGAAATAACGCTCCATCTGTTCATGGAACAGTTCCTTTCTTCTTACCGAGGTTAAAATGAAGGTCAGGCAAGTTAAAAGAGGAAAAAATGTGCACATCCTCAACGCCCTGCCAGTGCACATGTCTACCCGAACGCAGGTACCTGGTCAAGGTCACTAACCAGTCCAAGAGAGAAATACAACTGTCAGGTTAAGGGGAGTGAGTAATCACCTAGTGCATCATTGCTGCGACAAGCACCCCGGGACACGGGCTGGAGTCAGAACATGTCCTTTGCAATTAATCATTAATCAGGACGTGTTACGACAACCAAGTCAAACGGCAACTCCGGAGGTGAAGCAAAATGTTACTTTTAAAGCATCTACACTTTAAAAAAAAAATAAAAAAATAAAAAAAGAAAGTCAACTCTCAAGTCTGAGGGGAAAGGCAAATGGAGTGTATATAAAACCCTCATCAGCCTCTGGGTGGAAAACATCCAACTCAGAATCATAGAATAGTCAGGGTTGGAAGGGACCTTAAAGATCATCCAGTTCCAACCCCCCTGCCATGGGCAGGGACACCTCCCACTAGAGCAGGTTGCTCACAGCCCCAGCCAGCCTGGCCTTAAACACTTCCAAGGATGGGGCTTCCACCACCTCTCTGGGCAACCTGTGCCAGGGTCTCACCACCCTCATGGGGAAGAAATTCTTCCTACTGTCCAACCTGAATCGAACTCTCTCTAGTTTTAATCCATTCCCTCCAGTCCTATCACTGCCCAACAGCCTGAAAAGTCCCTCCCCAGCTTTCCTGTAGCCCCCTTCAGATACTGGAAGGCCACAACAAGGTCTCCCCAGAGCCTTCTCTTCTCCAGACTGAACAACCCAACTCTCTCAGTCTGTCCTCAGAGGAGAGGTGCTCCAGCCCTCTGATCATCCTTATGGCCCATCTCTGGCCACGTTCCAGCACACAGCGGGACATGACCCACCCCAGAAGAACTGGCAGCAGTACAGCTCGTGTGAAGCTACTCCCTGGTTCTGCAGGCTTTGTGGGTATGGAAGATCTTTTCTTTCTCTGGCCTGTCCCACGTCATTGACCTACCAAGGCCTGGAGTGTGAGCCACGGTTGCTGTGCGGGAAAATAACAAGGCACTGGTCCTCCCTGGTTCCCCGCAGAGCTCCTGCTTGGGCTGGACTCTTATCTCCTGCGTGCTCAGAACAACCGTTAGAACCACAGTTACACACAGTCATCAGATAACCATCAACCCCCGTGTTGAGTGGTTAAATGCAAGTCCTGCTATGGCTTCAGAGTTCAGCAGTGGTATTCAAGAACAGAGGAGGACCACAGACACCTAGACTCAAACAACGTCTCCGTGCAGACCTTCAAAGCAATCTTAACTCTTCTTATTTCCCTGTGCTAATATCCTGCCTAATCGTGTGGTGAGCACAGCCAGCCCTGCTTGTACTGTAAGGCTCTGTCCTTACTCAACTGAGGACATGGATCCATTTCCAGACGAAGAATTTTTAGAGTAAAATTAGTGTAAAATATGACTGACAGCCCGGGGAGGCTGCCACACAGGAGTACAGACAGATTGGAGGGTGCACAATGACAGCCCAACGCGGATTTGGGCTGAAACTCGCCCAAACGGAACTCTCGTGGTTGAGCTTGTTGGAGTCCATCAGCTCAGATGAATTCTCATCCAAGGATCTGCCCAGGCTCAGCTTCAGCTGTATTAGATCTTACTTGCCTGGTAAGCAATCTACACTCGATTAAATCCAGTATGTAATCATTATTCATTTCAGAAATAGGTTTTCCTGACTCAGAACGCTTAAAGGATGCCTTAAAGGATTGCTACTTCTAGAACAGCAACCTGCAGAGACGATATAATGAAGGTGGGAGATTCTGACCCAGTGGAAAATCCCCAGCCCTGCTCGCTGCGATTTGGTGGCGATACAAATGGCCAAGGGCTGCAACAGGCAACGGCACAAGTGGCACAGAGGCCAAGTATGATGGGGAAAAAAAATACCCCACACCTTCTCCTTGCTATTTTCTCCGTAACAGGTGGGATCAAGGAGAACCTGGACGTCTCAAAACCACGGAGAGACTTTTCCTTGGATTTGTGCTTGGACAAGGAGAGACTTTGAGACCAAGTTCAGCTTCAGCTCAGAGGAGTTTGGCTTTGAGGCTGTGGTTCAGCTGGACACAGAGGTGTCTCTCTCATCAGCTCCCCAGCCAAGGGCCTTTGCCATTTCCTTGCCCGTGAAGCACCGTGGCTGGTGGGAGCCCAACAGTAACTGCACCAAGGTGGGATGATAAATTCAGATGGAGAGACGTCGGAATGGGCAGGAGGTGGCTGGTTCAAACCCAGCTCTAGAGAAGATCAGAAATCTCCAAGGTCTGCTGAATGGTTTCACAGCTCAAGTTCTGTTTTTTTCCAGACCTAATACTTGACAGAAGAGGCTGCCCAAAGTCTGCCACTGCCTCATAGGAGCGTGTGACATTTCTACAGTACCATGATGGAAAAAATGGTAATTTCCCCTCCAGTTCAGCTGCAGTCTCTGGTAACCTGGACCGCAGGTCGAGTTTGCTGTCACACGGGCTTAGGGATCCTGCGACGTAGCGCAGAGCAAGAAAAAACAAGTGCCAGGAACTAGAAACAGGATCCAACGTTTGTCACGGTCTTTGATACCTTCACATCTTCCCCGCAACGTGGAAGAGGGGAAACTATTTGCTGACATTCCCTGATGATACCAAACGGGAAAACCTTGTCAACCCGAGAGCTGAGAAATAAAGCTGGTAAATGGGAGGCAAACGCCTTCCAATCCCATAATCGATGGGAGAGATGCTCACAGGGCAAGGACTCACGGGAGCAACAGCGGTAGGAAATCAGGGAGGAGCTGGAAATGCCAAAGAGATCTGTAAGACGCTGTAACGGTCCCTCCTCCCATGGCTTGTTTTGCACGAAGCAACTCATTTCAGACAGATAATGACAGCGTGGGAGGGATTCGGAGAAAAGCAACAAATTCTATCAGAGGTTCTGGAAGGATTAATGCACCCAGAAGGAGATTTAACCTGTTAAAAGCTCGGCTAAGCTACCACCACAGAGGCTGCGCAAACATGGTTTCAGGAGTTCCAGGAGAGGCACTGTCGATGTGGAACGGGGAGAGAGACGAGTCCGAAATGGAGAAAGGCTCCATTTTAACTTTAAATCCCTTAACAAAGGTTTTAAAACAAAGAATCTGCGAGGCGAGAAAGCCTTTGAGCAAAAAATAAATGAACTTCACCCAAAAGGAGGAAGAAGCACAAGAGCTCGGCAGCCCAGAAGGCCAAGCCCACCCGTGCAAGCATGCAGCTGTAGCCAGAGCCTGGTGGAACAGAAGAAAGCCCTTCTCCTTCCTGCCAGCTCTACAGCAAGTAGGGGACCTGAACCTCTCCTAACCATGAGGAGCTTTGGGTGAGGATGTCTATCTAAGAGTTTGGCCTGTTTGTTTTCAGATAGCTGCAGCTCTCCCGGGGGAAAGGAAGGTGTTCCTGGACCCAAAGTGCCCATTTCACATGTAAAGAGAAAGCAAATGGGAGCTTTTGACGTTGGGAACACCTTGTCAAGAAGGTCACACATCCTGCAAAGCCTCTGGCACAGCCCCGGGGGGCGCGTGGGTACCAAAGGGAGACCTGTGCAACATTGTCATCTGTGCAAAGGAACGGAAGGACAGTTTTCCCGGGGGATTTGTCACCAAGAAAGGCACAATCTTGCAGTGCCAGAGATCAAGAGAGCCTGAAATCTCAGGAGAGAAGCTCTTTCCATCCTCCACCCTGCCTGCCCTTCTGCAAAGCGAGGGGAAAAGGCGAATGCCTTGGGGCTGCTCGGGATGGTGGGATCCCACCACTGCTGCGACCTGAAGCCACATGCTCCACACAACCCCGGCTGCTGCTGGCCATGGGGAAAAAAAAAAACCTTGTTCCCCCATCTGTAAATGGTTTAAATCCCCAAAGTGGCAGCAGGCAGAGAGCCGAGGAAGTCTCAGTGATGCAGGCAGCAGTGCTGGGGCCGGGCAGAGGACAAGCCCAGCAGCATCACAGTGCAGACAATTCCTCCAGACCCTGCATCTGCCTCATCCGAGCTGCCACGGAGACCAAGAGCACCCAGACTGAGCAACCCTCCACCACCACAGCCACTCCAGCAGCTTTCCACTGCTCCCCTGGCCCTGCAGCACCCGGGGAGGGGCGATCCAGCCAACTCCAGCCCTGCCTGTTCGCAGCTCTGGCCGTGGGTACGGTGGATTCGCGGGGCGCTCGCTGGCAGCTTTGGAAAGAGCTGGTTAGCAGCACGGAGCCTTGGCTTCTGAACACGAAATCTCATTAAACACCAGCTAAAATACACTCATTATTTCCCTAACGCTATTTTTCTGTGTTAGGAATTGCTGCAGTCACAACAGGATGGGAGGTAGCTGCGAGATCACTAGCAGGATGACGACAAACCTCTACCAAGCTCCCTATTAGGCTGTGGTCCACGAGAAGTTCACAAGCCACAGCTCTGTCTAATTAAAACTGCAGGAGGGGAGGATTCAGGACAATTACCCAAGTAAGAATCCAGCCAGGACACCGTGACTTAACCCATCGCCTCGCGCACAGAAGAGCTAAAGGAGTTTAATTGCCTCCTCTGATGGGAATCTACGTTCGTGACTCATCTTCGACGCACAGAAAGTTGCTGTTTCTCCTCACTCTTGGTTTAGTTTGGCTAATGGGCTTCTGAGGCCACCCCTCTGCCAGCCAGGACCACGCTGGGAAGTTGCATTTGGTTCTTGTTTCATTTCCAAACAAGAGGGTCAGTGGATGGTTTCGTCGGGACCGTCTCTTCCACAGCTACTGCCCGTTGCCCACGTGCGCTGCTGAGGGAAGAGGAGCAAGAGAGAGCAGAGTGGGTGGAAATCTGGGAGGAGTCCTGAGGAATTGGTTTTTCTTTTCTGACAGAAAATAATGTAGTCTTTAAACGTGCTTTTTCTGATTCTTTCATGCGTTTAACTTCTTCAATTCGCCTGGCTTTTATTTCATCTTTGAAACACCAAAAAAAAAAAAATGTAAAAAAAAAAAAAGGAGTTAAAATGTCTTAGAGAAAAATAAAAGGAACAAAAAAGCCTAACCATTTGAGTTATGCTCCTTGACATTTTTCAGGGTAATTTTTTTTTCCCTTCTGAAATGCAAACCCTTTCCAGCTGGTGAGAAAGATTTCACTCTGAATGCTGCAAGGTCAGAATTACACAGAATTCTTTTTTTTTTTTTTCCTTTTTCCCCAATTATTCTTGTTATAAGCAAGGAGCGTGCTCACAGCCCCGCTATACACCTTCAGAGTGCCTATTCAGAACTCTTCTTACCATAACAGTCTTGTCAAATTAATTCATCATTAAGGACAGATTTGGGGGGGTTTTTTTCCTCCACCCCCCACCTCACTACTGTGCATTAATTAGCAAAAGGGTTGCTATGGAAACCCAGCAACAGGAGTTAACGCCACAGAATTTCCCATGTTGGCAGAACGTGGACGAGAGCCCTGCAACAGGCACTCCAACTGGCACCGGTGCTCGAGGTACCAGTCAAATCTGCTCCTCTGACAGAGGCTGTGACCTCTCTTTAGTCAGCACCAGCTGGAAAAACTCCTAAAGACCTGCACTTTAGGACTGGTTATTGGGTGTACGAGGCCGAGGCCAGGCTCCTGTTTTCCTCACCTTTCAAGCAAAAACCAGTTTAGGACACTGGAAGGAACACTGAAGCAAGAGAGACTGAGCTGAATGGATGAAAGATGTGATCAGCCCAAGGGACTCAGTTTCAATAACTGTCAATAAGCCAAAGCCACCATTAACCACTCACCCCAGTGATGTGTCCTGTGGAGGCTGCACTGGAAGGGTCCCAAACCCTCCGCTCTCCAGCACCACCTCTCTGGGTTTTTACCCTATGGGAGGCTGCTCCTACACCACACTCCTGCCTGATGATCCGAAACCACCTAAGAGCCTGTATTTTGCTGTGATTGTGCAATCCCTACTCACTCTTTCATCTTCAGCAGTTCTCCTGCTCAGCAGGTCTTCGTCCTCAGAGCATCTTGCAGCTACGCTGCTGCTCAGTCCCCGCTGAGCCAGGCTAGACCAGGCACTCTGCAGCTTACCCTTCCCAGGCAGATCCCCCATTCCCCAAGCTGTCCTTGTCCCTGTTCCAGTTCACATACATTTTTGTTGAATATTGGCAATCAAACCGTCTACTCCGGTCCAAGTGAGGCTGCACCACTGTCTGGTAGAGCGGCATTAATCTCTACTGGAAATTCATCTTCTAATACATCCTTGGCTCATTCCTTGCTTTTTTTTTTATGGCCGTATCAGACTGTCAGCTCACCATCAGTCTTTGATCACCCCTGGTACAGCTCAGTCTTCTCCTCATGTGCCCGATGGAAGCACTCAGCAGGCTCTGCCCTCCCCACGAGCAACGTGCTGCTCTCTGCTGTCAGTAACCTCAAATCTGCTGTCGGGTTATTTGGTTACCCTGGTAATATTCCATATCCTTCCTTGCTAATATAAGAAGGAGGAGGAAAAAAATAAATAAAAAAAAAATAAAAATCAAGGCTTAAATCACCTCTTTAAATAGTCAGTTTTCACTGTCCGGGTAAAATTAGCCCCACACCTCAGCACCAGACTAATGAGGGTTATTTCAGAACAAAAAAAAAAAATAAAAATCACAGCTTCCCCCAGCACACAAACCCTGAAACCAAAGCAGGGGTTTGCACGCCCCTCGCTGAGGCAGCTCTGGGGACGGGCAGACCAGGGGCTTTCCAGCAGGTCATCTCGGTGTCTCCAACCAAGGCAAACTCCCTCTCCTCCCGCACACACTGGAAGAGCAATTCTGGCTCTTCCAGCCTGGGAAAGAGCAGAGCACAGGCAGAGCCCTGCATCCCGCCAACTTCCCGACCCTTCCCACTGCACCAGGCCAGAGGTAGCCACTGAGGACTCTTTTTTTTCACCCTTTTGACCATCTTTCACTCATGGCTCACATCAAAGTCACCTGAAGAGGGATGAGGGAAGCAGCCCTGAACCTGCTTCTGCAGAAAGCCCTCTTGCTTCACACAGAACCAGTCAGAGGTGGTCCGAGGAGTGGTTTTGCACCGGTGATGGGCAGCAATCTCACCTCCAAACACCTTCTCCTAGGCCAGGACCAGCAGACCCTCCTCGACTCACACCTCAGCGTCAGCCGCTGCCACCTCTCAGCACATCTGTGTAACAACTACTGCCCTACACCACCTCTGCATGTTAAGAAGCGAGAAAGGGGCGCTGGGGTTCACGAGAGCAGGACACGTGGGGAAGTTCAGCCTCTCCGTGAGTATCTGCATTGAGAAAACTGAGCTTGACGAAACCATTGAAGAAACCAAGCTGAAAAAAGCTACTGGCTGCCAAGTTTCTCCATCCCTCCCCATCATTTTAGCAGTCCACCCGCAGGAATATTTTTTTTTCCTCTCATCTCGAATAAATGGTTATTTTTGCACTTAAGATGGAAACGTTTTCCATACTTTCAAACTTTCTCTGGCGTTCCCGTCAACCTCAAATCCCACCTCAAAATACCCTTCAAACTCTAGGGGAAAAAACATTTGTGGCTCGTGCTAAAAGCTCCAGAAACTTTCTTTCACAGGCTGATGTTTCTTCAGCAACTTCCCTTTCTCTTAAATAATTCAAGGGCCAAAAAAAAAAAGGCATAAACAGCGAGGAACAGAAATGCTCAACCGAGGCCGGCCTCCAAAGCCCAAGTAAATGGACAACCTGAAACGAGAGACACTCAGCTTCTGGAAAGACAACCTTTTGTCAGAAGATGACAGTCAACAGGACCTCCCAAGGTCCAGTACGAGTGGACGTTGGTCTGCCTTAGGTCAGAAGAAGATAAAGCTTTCAAGTCACGCAGTCAAAGCGGAGCGAGCTTTCCTCAAACCCAGGGCACGAAGCTGAGTTTATATTAATGAAGCCTTAAGGTCAATACATCCCCATCAAGCTCCAACCGCTGCTTCAAGTTCATAGTTCTCAATGCAGGTTCTAGCAGACGGGAACCCAGAAAGCACCAGCAGAGTGGGGAATTCAGCCTCAGCCCGTTACATTTCCTGCTTTATTTTTGGTTTGTACGAATGCGAGTGAGACCAGGATCGAGTCTTCTTGTGCCAGGGCAGGGTTGGGTTACCTACTCCTGCAAGCTTCCGGGAAAGGGGAGAATATTCATGGGAGACTGAGAATTAAGGGAAACCAGGAAAGCAGAGAGGTCATCCCAACTGGAGCAAAGGGAACGACTACACTTGGATAATCCCCAGACATTGCTCTGAGTAACCAAGCCAAATCTGATTCTCTCCTTACCCACAACAAATTACCCTGCTCCCTGCAGGGGGGTTGGACCAGACGACCTTGAAAGGTCCCTTCCCACCCAAACCAGTCTGTGATTCCATGAGGCACTGTGTCTGGGGCAGCTGAGAGCGGGGCTGCAAAGCATCGCTCACCATCACTTCTCTGTGTTTCCCCCCCCCCCCAAAAAAACCCCATTTCTCTGTGGTGCCTGAAAGGTGATGCAGGGTCCGTACACAGCTCAGCAGGTCTCAGGCACATTAACTGCTACTGGCCTTGCATTTGAAGCTTCTAAGCACCTTACAGCATCTCATCCCCAATTCCTTACTTCAACCGAGACAGAAAGTCCTTTTCTCTAACAGCAGGGATTTTTAATAGAAACGGAGCTCAACACAGTATAAACTTCCCTGCCTCCTAGCCCCTAATTTGCTTTTTTTCATGCTGCAAATCCAGTGCAGCAGGGCTTACGAGCACAAGACAGTCCTAAGAAAGCTAAAGAAAAATAAAGAGACTGGGGGGAAAAAAAAAAATAAAATACTAAAGCAAGATGAAAACTGGATTCCCGCAGCTGGACAGCGAGGAAAGCACCTGCTGTCCACGGGGGAAACCGCTCTGGACCCGCAGCTCCTTCCACCGCAGCGCCCGAGGCACCAACAGGAGCTTTTAAATTACTGTTACCTCAACCATCCCCTTCTTATTTCTGCCTTGTGGAAGGGAGAGGAGGTCGCGTTACTTCTCAGCGCCGCCACTCGCTGCCTTGCAGAGGAGAAGGCTTTGCAAAGAAGGCCCCCAGCAGCCGGGTGGGAAGGGGCAGGAGCCGTGCCCGATGCCGGCTCCCAGAGCTGCCCGGCTGCTGGGTCTCCTGCGGCAGAGCCCGACGGCTCCGGCTCAAAAGGTGCTTTATTTTGCCGCATCTCCGCTTCCCAGCCTCCGTGCTGGAAATAATTCCAGCCTGAGAGGGACCCGAGGGATACTGTGCAGAGAAAACCGTGGGCAGCCGATGCATCGGGGTAATTTTCAAACTGAAACCTGGAGGGACTTTCCTTCTTCTTTGCTTTTTTTGAGTGGGTTGTATTTTTTTTTTTTTTTTTTAAGTGTCCTGCATGAAATTCTCCCTTTTTTTTTTTTTTTCCCAGTGCTGTTTCTGGAAAACTAGCAATAGGGTTCTGCTCCGAGCTTTAAAGCTTCTCTTCCCTTCACTCCTTCGCCAGCACCACGAATTGCTGGGGGTGTCTGAGCGTACACGGGCCCCGTTTCTGGGAGACCACGACCTGGGTGAAGGTACCAGCACAGGAACGACCCAGCCATCGTCCGCTGGCTATTCGAGAGTATCGCACAAAATCTAACGGTGCACAACCCCCTCCCCAAATCCTCTCTGCCTTCAGGATCAACTCACCCCTCCCCCCCCCATTGGGTTCTTTGCCCAGGGGACTGCCACCAAAAGGCACCTTTTTCTGCGGCGACGGCAGCTCTTCGCCACGAGCCTGGCAAGCGGGGACTGGTGCAGCCTGGCAGGAGGAGCAGCAGCGTATTAACCAACCCAGAGAAAACCAGGCTCAACAACTCAGCTGGGGGAGGAGGAAGGATGACAGTCAGGGTGGATGCTCGGCCTGGTTGCCTGTCAGTACTGAGGGGGCTCTGGCGAGCGACAGGCCAGCTGGTGGGAGCACATCCTCTGCGTAAGCGGAACAGAAAGCACCTTGATTAGGGCTAAAGATCGACCTTCCCTGTTCTCCATCACCCCCAACATCTCACCGTGTGGGTTGCACACCCTGATGGCAACAGCAGCTCTCCTGGCAGCTCCGTCCCCTTTACCCAAGCCCCCCCCAACAACATGACCATAGATTTTTACCTTGGCTGTTTGGGGTTTTTAAAGACATCCTTTAATCCCTGCTTTCAAACCAAGACACTCATGCAGGAGCACAGCTCCCTGGGACCATCTGGGATGGTGCCACCGAGCTCCAGAGCACCCAGATAAATCTCTCGGTCTGCGCGGACAAGTCAGGCTGTGGTAGGGAAGGATGTGGTGGTCTGCCCCAGTGCCAGCATCCCCGCCTCGCCACAAAGATCCTTTTCCCTCAGGAAAGCACTGTAGCCCTCAACAAGCTTCCGACCAAGCTGCTTCTTTAGACGTTATCTTCCACACACCTTGACGTAAAGGATCGTGGGGATGTCAGGAGAGGGTGTTATCTTCCCTGGGTAACATGAGCGGTGCCACAGCCTTTCCCACCCACGTCCTTCTGCGGGCAGCCTCGCGGCGTTCCTCAGAACACCACCACCTGCCCAAGAGGCTTCAAGATAACCAGATGTCAGACCTGAGGTGGAAAACACTCTGCCTTCTTAGGTGTACCAAGATACCTCTTGAATGTCTATGGTTTAAACACTGAACCATAGAATCATTTTGGTTGGCAAAGGCCTTTAAACTCATCCAGTCCAACCACTACCCCAGCACTGCCAGGGCACCACTGACCCCTGGCCCTCAGCACCACAGCTCCACGGGGGACTTAGAAACCCCTCCAGGGATCACAGGGACTCCACCACTGCCCTGGGCAGCCTGGGACAGCCCTGGACAACCCTGGAAGGGAAGAAATTGTTCCCTGCACCAGCCCTGAGTAGTCACTGCTAGAGGTCAAAGGCTGGCTGCTCTCTGGCTCTGCAAGGGACACGGGTCCATACAAGGACTGGTGCCCACCTTGCAAACGTCCAAAGCTGTAGCAGAAAACTCACAAACCAGGAGAGAGGGCAGGAAACGGAGCATTCCACTTGCAGATGCCACAGGACCAGGACCTTCTGCTGTGCTGCCTTTCTTATCTTAAAAACAAATTGATTCTTGTGATTTTCAGACACTGAGCACTCAAAATTCCAGCTCCAGGGGCTGCATTATGGGCTTTCATTATGGGATCACCTCGGGTCTGGTACAAACACGCTGCTACCCCCGAGATGTTGAGTCCCATCAGCTGGCAAACCCCTGCCGTGGCTCCTCAGGGTTTGCATTCCCTCAAACTCCCAAATAACAGCAGATTTTGTTGTAACAAACGAAAACAATCTTGGAAATGTGCAAAGACTGGCAGTTACCCACCTTCTTCAAAAAATTACAGTTTGAACATTTCACTTTGTTATTCCAGCCCCGGACAAATGTTTCTGATACAATATCTGTCACAAACTAGTCCCTTATGCCCAGACCACAACGATCTCTTTTTCTGTTGAGCAACTACAAGGTTCAGTTGCGACGATTATGAACTTAACTCCAGCCAGAAAAGAAATGGAAGAGCTGGAGCACCAAGGCAGCAGCTAATCTTGTTAAATTGGCCTCCATTTTTCAAGCGCCCCGTTGAACGTTAGAGAGGTCGCACCCCCGCGCCGCTCCGAGAACGCAAGGAGTCTCCAAACCCCATTGAGTTTAATAAGGAATGCTCTAGTCCCAAATCCCCTCCCGTGCTTTACAGGTTATTATGGCTTTTCAATTTTACAGGGCCAAAGCACTAACCATGTAAAAAGCCTTGTTTCCTCCAGATTTTCAAGCTTCAGTTTCTAAAAGGCCCGAAGCACGAACGCAGCTCCTGTGAAGCTGGGAAGCCTCAGCCATTAGGTTTTATCAAACCCCTCGGGTTTTGTGCTTCCCAAGCTCGAGAGTTCCCCGTACCCCTACTCCCCTGGTGCCATTTTTTCCCCTTTCCTGATGTGCTAAGCTATTTGTATCCTTGAGATAAAACTTTTCCTGAAAAAAAAAACCCCTAAAATAACCCATCACGGGACGTTTCAGATGGAACAGCATCAGATGCCAAACCTCAGCATCACCGCGCTGCCTTCACATCTCCCATAAATCTACGTGCTCGTAGGTCCACGTTTCCCATAAAACATGCTCTGAATGGATCCAAGTGGTTCATCCTTTCCTCTTCCCCCCTCTCCCTGCCCTTGGGGACACGCTGTTGTTTCACCAACGGGCTGGAGCCCTGTGCTAGGCACCCGACACGCTGCGGCCAGCGCTCACACCCCACCAATTTACCCCCAAATGCAACAGGCAAACTCTTGGGTCTCCAGGCACTTCAATCTGTGGCCTTGGCAACCGTAGCTTCAAAGAGGGATGCGATTTATGGCCGTGGTGGTGGTGTGGGCATCCCTTGGACTGGAGCTGCAACGTTACTGGGGGTCAAGCAGCGATGCCTTCCAGGCAGGAGCAGCCAGGGCTGGATTTACACTGCTCATCTACTGCGGTTTACGGTTGTAAAATTTCATCTTGCTTTCCACGCTGCCCTTCCAGATTAATTTTATTAACAGCTCTTTTTTTTTTTTTTTTATGGGCACCATAAAACATCATTCCGCTTTTGGGTCCCTTTTAAGAGGACAAATTCCTACACCGATCTGTTATCCGAGGGCGACTCTCCAAGCGCACTCCTCGTTTCCCTTGGTTTCTCTTGCTGAGCACAAGTCCTCCCTCTGTCCCCTCCCTTCGTCCCCTTCGAAGGAGGTCAAACCAACGACGCAAGTGGCCGAGTACTGAAATATCGCAGCTGCTTTCTCCAGATTGCACATAATTCACATTATTCCTCCCAAAACGTAAGCGAGGATGCTGAGGACCCGTGGCCTTCAGGCCCCTTGGGTTAGCTCAGATCAGCTGCTGGAAGAATCTAAGCGAGCGCCGCTTTTTTGTGATTTATACTTCACTTTTTCCCCCCCATCTCAATGTTTCACAAATAAAACCCGATGTCTTATTTTCCACTGAATGACAGCGCTGTGGTTCAACAAATTAACAGAATCACTCACCGGCTCGCTACATCAATTACTCCCTCTCTTTTATTATGAAAGAAAATGTCAACTCCCCAGACCTTTAATTTGAATCTTTCAGAAGCGTTTGAGCAGTTTCAGAGCATTTTCTCACTTATGTAACAACTGGCTGACATGGGCTGCTCCACACCCGACCCCAGACCTAACGGCTGGTCGCGTGGTAGCCGCAAACCAAATCCTACCAGGCTGGCTCCCAGTTCCAAGTCTCCTGGGTTTCAAGCAGCAAGGCCGGATCTCCGCTGCCTGGGACTGGAATGGCTGGAGAAGGCGCTGTCAGATGCAGGGACTTTAGGCTTGACTTTCATCTCACAAGCACCAGCCTTAGCTAAGCCCAACGGGGAGCCCTCGGCTCGCACGGTGCCGTCGGTCAGGAGGTACCAGTCAGTGCAGCACACCCAAGATCACCATGGCAATGCGGGTCAGCCCGAGACCCCCGCACCTCAACCCACTCCCTCTCCCCGTCACTATTTCTCAGCTAAGAGCGAAGGCACTACCCCTTTTTTTGTGCTCTCTTTGACCTCGCCTGGCCCATCCTGCTCCTTGCCTCACGCGGCCATGCAGCTGTAACCCAAGAGCTCGGCGAACTCTCAACGGCGCGCTTGAACCCTGCCGAGTCCAAGAGGATGCTTTACGGAAAGCGAGCGAGAGCGCGCCGGGGGCTGCGCGACGCGGTCCTGGTGCTCAGCCCCGCTTGCCAAGAAAGCGGAGCCAGCAGAGCAGCCCTGACAACCCTTCTGCCTCCACCCGCAGAAACCCAGCCCCTGGTGATGATTGGACATGAATAAAATGCTTCTCTCGTTGTTTTCCAAGCGTCCCAAGGTGCGTCACGCGTTTTCTCCGAGCCACGTTCCACGCGCGCTGCCAAGCGCTGGCCGGCTCGCTCCCTCCTCCTCTCCCTCTGAATTCTTCCTGCCTTGCTTTAGCCAACCACACAGAGGAAAAGTTCTAGCCTGAGCTTCATTAGTCTAAGATGTAAAAACAGAAGTACATTGTCTTTTGTAGTTCTCTCAGTTGCTTCATCAGCGGAGGTAAAATAATTAAATGTTTGTCTAGTGAAAAAACCAGCCCAGGGATGGGCTTCGTGCTTTTCTTGAACCCGAGCATGGACATTTAGGGTCTCTTGTGATACACAGACTTCATCCTCCCCACAGCTTCTCCACAGCTATAAAAATGCCTGACGATGATGATACCTCCTTCCTTCCCTCCTCCTCGGTTCAAAAATAAACACAGGATGGAGACTTCAATTCAGGAGAAGCTGGCAAAACGTCTCTGCCGCAAAGCACAAACCTCCAGCAAATCCCCTTACAAAACTTTGACCCAAATCTCCCCAAATCCTGCCTGGCAATTCGCTCAGCACCTCCAGGAGCTCTCCTGGAGACAAGTAGAGCCGGAGGAGCAGGCTTGTGTCTGCGGGCACCAGGGTCAACGCAGGAGATGTTCAAAGAACATTAGTGAGTTGACTTGATCCTTCATCAAAATACTTTTTGCTTTTCCTTCCTAACACTTCACTGCCCACGACACGGCAGCCTGAGCCGATGTGACAAACTGTCGAAACACATTTTTTTTTTAACAGGAAAAAAAAATTAAACCTAGACTTTAAAGGTAAAACTGGTCCCCTTTGAGTCTCTCTATCGTATGTGACACTCCTGCTGGGAAAAAAACAAAAGGCTCCAACAAACTGGCTAGAGCTCCGGCCTGCAGAGACAGGACTAGCAGCGGTGACCTCCTGGGTTCATCACAGAAAGGTAGAGGTTGGAAGGGACCCCTCTGGAGATCATCGAGTCCAACCCCCCTAAGCAAGGCAGGTTCCCCTAGAGAAGGGCTCACAGGAACATGTCCAGGCAGGCTTTGAGTGTCTCCAGCAACAGAGACACCATGACCTCTCTAGGAAGCCTGGTCCAGGCTCATAGTAAAGAAGTTCCTCCTCATGTTTAGATGGAACTTCCTATGTTCAAGTCTGTGTCTGTGACCTCTTGTCCTGTCACTGGGCACTGCTGAAAAAAGACTGGTCCTATCCTCCTGACACCCACCCTTGAAGTACTTATAGGCAGTAAGATCCCCCTGCAGTCTGACTGATAATCTGGTTCATGGCATCGAAGGTCCTGGGCTGATTTCCAGACTCTCAGAATCCCACCCCACTGTTCTCCTCCATTAGGTCCATCAGGATTAGCAAGAACCCTGGAGGTTCAGCTCACAGTTTTGAAATGGCTGATGCCAGTGCAGGTAGAGAAAACGGGGGGAAGTCCATTCTGTACTTTATTCATCAGCATTAAGTAGGGAGAGTTTATGAATAAGCAGCACAGGATGGGACAGAATGATTTCAGAATTAAGCTGCTTTTTCTGTGTGTGTGTTAGAAGAAGAACCCGGTGCTCTTGGTAATGAATGTAGGAGCCTTTTTAAAAACCAGATAGTGAAGCTGCTGGACACAGATAAGACTCCATAGCCTTGTCTCTCTAGCACCCCGGCTCACCAAATACTGCCTGTGCTTTCTGAGGTCATCCATAAATCCAGGGGACTTCTGACTACACTAGAGAGATCAGGAAGGTTTGGAATAGGCTATCGAACCACCAAGATAAATCCCCTTCTTACGGCCAAATCCACCTCTATCAATCTTGCGAAAGCAGTAATCAAAACACCGACTCCAGCATACAAAACATCTCACTTATTTGCTGCTGCTTCTTCAGGACCGGTACCAAAACCAAGACCCATTTGCAGCATAAGGTCCTAGGACCTAGAACCACCACCAAACCAAACCTTGCCCTTTCCCTTAACCAGTCTTTTCAGGCTCACAAAGCACTGGTGGACACAGGGCCCTGCAGCCCGTGATGGATGGGACTGACTGGCTTGCAAGACTCCAACGCCCAGCGCAGTCAAACTGGCAAATCCTACCATCTGTTTAAGGCTTGAATCCACTCCAGGTAATAACAATAAAATATTCCCTTCCTCTCTGCTCCACTGTTACCAATGGCCCGTTTCCAGAGCCCTTCTACTTGTGAATCCATCTGTCCTTGGGAGGTTTGCTGCTCCTCCCTACTTATCATGAGAATAAACTCTCTGGTTTGTGCAAATCCTGCCGGTGCTGCCCCTTCACTAAGCTGGGATTCCCAGAAATGCAAGGAAACGAAGCGGTCCTTACAATTCAGGGGGCTCTGTGCTCAAAAACCCACATATTTGGATCATCTGTTCTGCTCAAAGCCAAAAGAAGACTGTCCCCTTGAGTACTTGCACAGGTATTTTCTCCAGCCTCATGAGAACTGTCCAACGTGAAGATGCTTCAGTTATTTTCCAGAAATACAAATCCACGGTCTCGTGGATTAACATCTTCTGAGAGAGACAAGGTGAGGGGGATGCATTTGGAAGTGAGGAGGGAGGTTAGAGGAGACACCGCAGACCTGAAGTCGACTGTTTATGCTCTGGGCCATTCTGCTGGGAAACCTTTCTAAGCATCTGGCTGTCAGGAAAGTCTCCCGTTTCCTTGGATTCCCATCTCCAATCCTCACCTCTCTGTAAACCTGCTCTCCAAACAGATGTCTGATCTTTGAGGAGCCTGCTTTGCCTGCTGGGCTGCTTGCTTCTTGCCCCACTGCTGGAGACCAGCTCCCAGGACTGCACCCCAGGCAGTACAAGAGGCAGGAGGAGACCAAGCCTAAAGGGACATTCTGGCAGCAGCCAGCGAGGGGTTAGTTGCTCGAGTCCCCGACGCAAGAGGCAGAGGCACTTACTCAGCAGCGTGCACAAAGCCAGACTGCGAGCTGGGGTGAGCTTGGAGAGGCCCGTGACAGGCAGGGTAAAGCAGAACCGACGTCCCAGGAGGAGAGGGACACTTGTCACCCACGTGCCAGGGTGGCTTGGCAGCAGAGCTGAGCCCTGCTTGGAGACGTCGCTGCTTCAGCCTCTGCGCAGAGCTTGCCAAGAAGTGGATTCCGTGCAAATCACTGTCAGCAGCTCGAGATGGACACGAAACAAGGTGAAACCTCCTTCACAAATGCCACCAAATACAACAGAAATGTCAGGTGCACCACGCTGGCCTTTCAGGAGCCTGCTGGGAACGAGACCAATGACATCTGTGAGATTCAGGACTTCATTCTGCCAAGAACAACGTGCCCTACCCTGCCAGATACCAGAAGCCTTTAATATTGATGGACTTCTGCCAGTCTCTTAAGCAGGCTGAGAATATATACGGTGAAAGATAGCTAGCAGATGATCAGGCAGCTCTAACGCCTATATTGCACAGCCTGATCTAATGGATTTAAGAGGTGAGTCAGTAACCAGCACAGCGTGGCCCCAGCTCCAGCACTCGCACTAGGGGAAACAGGAATTCCCTGCGGGTAGGCGACAATCCATCCAGACCGCCTCAGCCTAGCCTGGGAGACAGAGCACGGTCCTCTCCAAAGCAGGGTTATCCTAGAGATACCCTGGGGCTGCCACCTTCCAACCGCCCCGTGCTCACCAGCACACCCACCCCATGGTGTTTCTCAGGGGATGAGAGGGAGAGGTCAGTGCGGAAAGCCCCGAGACACCCCACTGACACAACCGGGGGGGGGGGGGGGGCTCCTTCCGGGGCTGCCCCCGGGAGAAAAGGGATCAAACCAAAGGGGAGGGGGCTGAAAATAACAACCCAGAAAGCTGCAAACATCTGGAAGGCCAGCGCTTTGCTCTACAATTCCGCATTGATTTCTTGCCTCAAATAGATTTCTAGATGGCTTGCAATTAAAGTGAGTTACACAATGCTGTAAAAATGTTACTCGCTTCCGTTGGGGATTTTATTTTTGCCTCTTCGCTTTCTAGATCCTTTTGCGTTCCCACAGCCGCTCCTTGGATGTGAACTCTCTTTTTTCTTTCCACTCCACTTCTGGCCAAATGGCTCTGCATCCATTTTCCTGTTTTATTACTAAAAGGACTATGCTGTCGGTGGCCTTGTAAAATTTCTCTCTGAAGAGCTGGCCGGTGGTGAAAACACCCACTGTGAGCAGAGGCTGCAGCTGCTGGGAACGCTCACAGAAACCTCCGAGCATTTACCAGAGGCAACTGTTGGGTGAGCTGCCCTGAACCTTCAGGATACCCTTGTCACACACCTCCAGGACACAGACTCCCATCTACGGTCCCAATTCCTGCTCCTAAGCCTCGGGGAGGGAGGAGCACAGTGAGAAAGGATGGACTATGGGGAAAACAGCTTTCCAAGCGGGTCCAGTTCCCACTGGGAAGGGCAGTGATGCCATCAGCCCCACTCCAGCCACTCTCTGGGCGTCGTTGCGCAGGGACGGACACAAAAACAAGATGATAAAAAGTGGGATTTCCAGCCAGACCAGCAGCAGGAATGTCAAACAACAAAACCAGCCCTCAGGATCAGCAGGGTTGGGTTTTACGGATGCGCTGGGTTCCTGTCAGTCCCTTTGCACTCACCCTACACAACCTCAGTCCTGAGCTCCTGTGGACAACGCAGAAAACTGCTAAGGGGTCCCAAGCCTCGGATCCTCATCTGAGTTTTGAGGGGTTTCAGGCACCCCTTTCCATTCTAAAAAAGAAAAAGTACTCGAGTGTCTCTACAGCACAAAGGCTTTCAAGTCACTCCAGAAAATATTTTTAAGATGCTGGCATGAAGAATGTCAAGTATTAGTAAGATTATTATTGCCTGAATTCCAACCTGAGCTGGGAAAAATCCTGTCTGTGGTAGAAAGAGAAACGAAAAAGGGACAAGAAAAGAAACCCAAAGCCACTGCTAGTGATGGTGAGATGTTCTCAGCTGGGGGAGAACTGTTCAAAGGTCCTTCACGCTCACCTGAGTCTAACCACTACAGACATGCCCTGCCAGGTTTGACAAAACAGGAGGGAACGTGCCCCAGGGAACAGCCTTCCTTTGGGGAGAGGATGGCCAAATGCAGGAGCTCTGAAAAAGAAAGATTTGGGCAATAAGCCGTGAGCTCGTGACACTCGCTCGGAGGGACAGCACATCTCCGGGGGATCCCACCACCCCGAGCAGGGCTGGGCTGCCTTGGGTGGCTTTTGTGCCACTCCTGCCTGCACTGTGAGCCCCTCCTGTCTCTCACCGCTGGCCACGAGGCGACAATTACTGGTTAACCTGAATCAGTCGCAGAATCGTTTTGGTTGGAAAAGGCCTTTAAGATCATTAACCCGATGCTGCCAATCCCGCCGCTAAACCACGTCCCTCAGCACCTCATCTACATGGCTTTAAATAATGGTTCTGCCCTGGAGCTTATGCCATGAAAGGCTGAAAAGCAACTACTCCAAAGCTACTATTTTTACTTTGGTATTTCTCCTTAATGCAGATTAATTTCTGAACTGCACTGCAATAGCAGAAAAGGCTTAAAGAAATTTTTAAAAAAGCCTAATTTGGATCAATTAATAACAGAGAATGATTGCATTATTAATGAGTGACGATCGAAGGCTCTAAAGAGGTACCAAGATCTTCTCTAACTGAACGCTGCTCAAAACAGCAAAAATAAGGATGCAACCTGATCTTGCATATGAAGAATATCCGAGGTGAAATTAATCTTTGGTGGAACCCCGCAGACACCGTTTAGCATCTCCTCTCCGTCGGGATCTCCGGTGGAAGTCGAGATGTTGCTTTTACCCAACGGAGGGAACTCTGGTCTGCCAGAGGCCCCCTGCAAAGCCTGCCCCCCCCCCCTTGGCCTGCAAATGGTATTTTTCAGCAATTCTCAGTCTGCCAAAAATCCCTTCTGCCTTGAATACTGTACTTTTCATCCTCAGCTGTCAGGCCGTTTAGCAGAAAAGGGACATTTCCTTCTGCATGTTTTCCAGAAAGAGAAGCAAAGATGCAGAAAGATGAAAGGGCGTCTGCAGCATCTCCCCTGGCAGCTCCCACAAACTCAAGCCCCAGCAGAACCCTGGTTCCCAAACAAGCTCTGGAATACAGCGTGGAGAGCCCCAAACACAGGCTCAGGAATACAACATGGAGAGCCCCAAAACAGCTCTGGAATACAACGTGGAGAGCCCCAAACACAGGCTCTGGAATACAACGTGGAGAGCCCTGATGGACTGGTGACCGCAGAGCGCATCCCCTCTGCTGAGCTCATGGTGATAGCAGAGAGTTTTGTGGTTTTAAAAACAGAGAGGATTCGCTACTCGAGGTTATGCAGCCACTGACAGCACAAAGCACTTTGATCTCCAAATGACAGAGTGACAAATTGTACCACA
>WTSP01021089.1:0-11903 GCA_025331215.1 Actenoides lindsayi
GAAACATGGGTGACAACCACTCCTGGGCAGGACAGTGCAGTTAACCCTTTCACACCCCTACCAGAGGAAGCAAAGCAGGACTTGTTCACCCAGAACAAACACTCAGCCTAATGGATATGCCAGCCAAAGCACCACATGGAAGTTGCAACTGAAGGCCATGAAGATGGTTAGAAAATGTGCTGTCGCTCCTGCCTTAGCTAGAATATTAACAAAGTTGGGAGATATACTTTTTTTTTAATCCAGGTAGTAAAATTCTGTAGGAATTTAATTTTTTTAAGTCCTAGGAAAGCACATAGCGTGTGATGACAAACACTAACAAACATATATGACAGTGGATGCACCAACACACCTGCAATCACATTTTATGTGTGGGCTAATATGAACTTTGTGCTATTAAATCTGCATGTGTCTGAACCCTCTGTGTGGAAACACTAAGCAACAGGAGCAATACAATACCTCAGCTGGATTCCTCTGGCTTCTATCAGTCACTATCTTGGTTTACAATGTAAAAAGCTACAGCATTACTACATAGGAAAGAAACATACTTCATCCATGGAAAGCAATACTGTTAGCCTGGATTTCACCAAAAACCATTAAACCACACAGGTGAGAGTAACTCCAATACTCAAAATAGATTTCTCCTATTAGATATTTCAGTCTGGCTGAAGGATAAGGCCAAAGGAGGGAACTGTGTGTCAAGTTAGAGTACAGGAACTTCCACCTCAATATGAGGAAGAACTTCTTTACTGTAAGAGTCGTAGAACATTGGAATAGACTCTCCAGAAAAGTTGTGGAGTCTCCTTCTCTGGAGACTTTCAAGACCTGTTTAGATGCATTTCTGCACAATCTGCTCTAGTTTTGTCCTGCTTTGGCAGGGAGGGTTGAACTCGATGATCTTTGGAGGTCCCGTCCAACCCCTAACATTCTCTGTGATTCTGTGTGATTTCTCTGTGTGTGATATCTTAGGGTTGCCAGCTTTTGGCAAGAGAAGAATCCCCTCCTCTGTCTTCAGGAAATGAAATCTCTGGAAAATCCAGTAGGCAGCTAAATGCTTAGGTAGACTGATCTACCAGTCTCCTAAGGATACACAAACTGGCAACAGGCACACGCTCCTCCTTTTCTTTAATAACACTGTGTACTCAGGGCAGCTGCCAACACTAACAAAAACCTCAGGTTAAGTCTGAATGGGAAAAAACATGTTTGGTGTGTTTTCAAAAGACTCATCAGTAGGTAATTAGTAGATCTACCATACAAGCAAAACTCATGAATATATGATTTTAAGCAGTACAGAATGATTGTTTTAGAAAAATATTGTGCAGCTCCTGAGCAACCCTATGTGACTGAATGTAGTCCCTGCACCTTGTCAAAATTCAGTAGAGAATGACTAATGCAGATTTATGATGGCAGCACCAAGTCACCTACTTTATCAACTGTACCATACACCAATACGTCATTCTTAATGTAATATTTGTCTGAGTACAACTTACGGTCATCAATGCAAATACAAAATCAACACTGTGAGATGAGCTCGGGTTAACACTAAATGTTAGTGGGTGTGCAAAGTCCAAAAACAACAACAGACCTGAAGTAAGCCTTACAGACAGGATTCCCTTGTATTTCAAACTTTGTCAATGTCACCATGAGTACTGCACAGAACATAAAGCGAGGATTCAGCCCCTTCCCTCCTTCCCACTTCACCTTTAATCCACTAACAGATGAGGAGAGTTTGAGTGTGACATAGCCTTAGGGACTTCAGGCCAGCTCACCCCAGTGAGCCAACCTGCTGCACCTTTGCTCTCAATCCCAAACAGCAGAACTGTTTTGCAATTCAACACGAGTGACGGACAAGGCTGCAATGTTGGGCCACCCTGAAATGACAGAGATGAATGAGTTTTATCTTCGTATCTTTATCAGACTTGCAGTATTCTATGTAACTCTGCTTGGATGATGTCCAAGATTGAGATTCAAATGGATAAAAGGGACATGTAAAGGAACAAAATAACTTAACAATTTGCACAAAGGCAAATAATTATGAAACATCTATGGTACAGATAAAAGCTAAGATATTTAAATGTAGAAAAAAATCCTATTAAACGTGGCTAGGCAGCTGTGCTTTTAAATTCAGTGTGGTTAATGAGCAGCATAATACTCAAGAGCAAACTACTGCCCTGTGCTGGTACATTTTACCATTTACTGGAAATCTAAGCTCCGGGAAATTAAGTAAGTCAGTAAAAAATGAGACATCGACTCAGAACAGAGAGCTTACTTGCTATCAGTAAAAGAGAAGGCTATGTTGCGCAAAGTTTATTTATTATTTTTCTATGAACGCAATGAAATGGACTTGTGCCTTATGTGAAATACTCAAAGTGCAAAGACTTTGATATTTTCATTTAGTAATGGTGGTGCCGTTTTATTACAAGTAGGCTAAAATTTAGAGCATTTCAGTGTTCATTTACTCTTCTGCTAGGAAATGTTTTCTAAAGTTAACCTTTACAGAGAACATTGTTGTCACCAAAATGTGAAACAAAGTGTGAAACCCTTCTTACCAGAAATCTGACACTTGGTTGGTGAATATTTACAAAAATACTTCTGTTGGGGATGTGAGTTTGATAAAAACTAAGCTGCACATTTTATAGGCAAAAAAAATAATTGCAAAGAACAATTACTTTAAATTTGTAACTCTTGATATCAGATCATTCTACAGTTTTCAAAAATACTGGATTTTACAACTTTCCCTTAATAGGAAATCCTCTAGTCTTTAAAATCTTATACAGAAATAATGGTACCAATATCTGCTCTGTTGTGATCCTTACAGAAAAAAATGCACATGGGATTCCTCAGAGAGGAGATGTGGCTCCTCTCCTTTCCCGCTGATTTTGCCTTGCATCATCTCCTATTGCACAGCCAGAAGAAACTGGTGTCCTCCTCTGGTCACTCACAGCGATACAACATTATTCACATCCTCAGTGGTGTTCAGGTGACCTCCAGCTGTGTGGGAACACTCAGGGCAATGAAAAAAAGCAAAAACCAATGTGTTCCCATGATCAAGACCTAAGTTTGAAGCAGATGTGATCAATCTTTATATTTTATGGAACTTGCCCTTTGCTGCAGGATACGATACTTTTGATACTTAAAGTTAATGTCAAATAATTAGCCAACATTTGGGACTTTTGTTACAAATAGTGTAAGAGTATCCTGCTTTTCCTTATTTTTCTTTTGGGTTTTTATTCTTTGCTGGCAGCATGTGGCCAGAAAATCATGTCGCTAGAGGTCCATGTTCAAAAAGGAGACAGAGTCCTGAAAAAAAGACTTTATTCAAATGAAGTGAGAGTCCACAGGGGATGTCTCTGTGGGGTCTCTCAAAGTGCCAGAGGGCGCAGCCCCCCTTTTATCCTAGTTTCCTGACCACATACAACCCTCTTCCTTTCCCCATTGGCTGACATATTAGGAAGGTACAGACTTCCCAATCCACCTATTACATATCCCCCCTTAACATGTACACCCCCACACATCATGCATTGTATGTCTCATTAACTCTACTTTATGCCTTCCCGAGGAGAAATTAATATGTGCAGGTCTATTAAGCCTGCACACTTCTTTCTTAAAGTTCAAAAGTTTACAATTCCTTTAACTTCTGGCATCTCAACCAGTTTCAGCCACCCCTTAATTCCCAGCCCTAATTGGTTTTCTTTGATGATATATTGCCACTTAGGCCTGCAAGGTTATCTTCTTGGTACATTGTGGTATCTTCATTTGTAAAGACATCCCTCTCTGTATCCTCTCACGTGGAATATACCTGACAATGTTTGCAGCAGCATGCATTAAAACTGGCATCTTCAAAGATACGAGTCAAATCTTGCCACGGTAATTATGTAAAATACCTCATAATCCTTGATACTTTAGGGGTCCATAGTACTCATCTGACAGCACTTAAGAGGCGTTCGTGTTTTACATATGGGCTTTCTGTGCTTTGTCTGTGTTTGAAATCACTTTTATTTCTGACAGGGAATATGAATTGTTCTTTGGTTGGTCTAAGCAAGTAACCATTTTTTCGCTCTTTGACAAAGGGACAGCAAAGTCACCATATTTTTTTCTCTCCTTAAAAAAGGTACATCAGCTACTAAAACAAGTAAGCTCAACAAGCAGCATAATTTCCTGAAAACCAGAGCCTTTTTCACTTGGGAAAGATCTGAGGAAGACTTTCCCTTTCTCCATATACTGTGACATCATGTCAGGATATATAGGGCACTCAGGCTTCCTGAGCACTTTTAGTACCTTAAGGCCCTTTCTCAGGTCTAGAAAAACAATTCATTATTTTTCCAGGTTTTCTCACCAGTGGACTGACAGTTATCTAAGGGTAGGTTCAGCACACCAGTCTCAAAGAACAAACTGTTCTCCCAGCAAGGATGAGATTTTCTAAAATTCCTCAACTTCAAACTCTAACCTGACTCGTTTGGGTCCTTGGAAATCAAGTTCCCGATAGGCAAAAAATGTTTGTGTCTGTGTTAAGAGCAATCTATGTTTTCCTTGAATCTATTTTCGTCAGGAAAGCTCACAATCTAATCAGTGTTTAATAAAAAAATGCTGTCTTCCCCGCAGACAGAAAAACCTTTGCATTAATAAAACCATCACAGCCTTTTTATGGCTTAAAAAAAAAAGGATATAGCAAATACCTGGCTTTATATCCTTAGCAACTATACACACACACCTGTACTTCAACTGCAAGCTTGCAGTATTTGTCAAACATCCCAAACCCGAATTTAACTTGAGTCACCATTTGGCTGTAATTGTATCTTGATTGATTATCAGTCAGGTGGTGTCTTCAGGAGAGGCTCTGGAAATCACTCACTGGTGTGGTCAGCCCCTGCCAGGAACAGAATTCCTGACACACCAATCCACAGGTGTGCAGTAGCATTGCAAGTGCTGCCAGCTTGGAGACAAGAGTTGTGAATCAAATTGGCTCTGTGGAGCTGTATGTTATCATCCTGCTCATTTTATAGGTTTTCATGGAGTCTTTTATATATATATGTATTTATATACAACTGTACAAATTACTCGTTGTTAAAGAAGAAGTCCTTGTAAGAGCTTTCTGAAGAAGTTGAATTATTTCTTTAAAAACGGAGGGAAAATATGTGGTAATTCCACTAAAACCCTTAAGAATGTCTTCTCAGGGGATATAAAGCAAGCACTAAGCTCATTCTCTGCTGCAGCAGCAGATATGCCGTGGTTTTGCCTTCCTCTGTCTCATGTCAAGGACAAACTTTGCAAGACCTGATTAGACTTTCTTTAGTTCCTCAAACCCAGAACTAAGCAGCTAAAAACAATTACAAGCCTTCCAGTCAATGGATAATTAAGTTAATGAATAACACACTGTCGTTCAATGAACCTAAAAGTGGGTGAGACAAGATGACCAGATATCGAACAAAAATGAGAACCATCGCCGTTAATATCCCCTGGGGAGTCCCTGGGTGTGAAAGTGGCACTAGAAGGAGGGTGGGCAGTGGTGTGGGAGCGCAGGGGGCTTATTTTAAATGATGGTTTCATCAGGATGTTCTTCCCCCTTTTTTTAATCAACTTTTCAATCAACGCCAAACGTAAAAGAGAGTCTGCAACAATTTTACCATGCAATTCAGATGACTGTTTAAACAACAGGATACAAACACAATACACTTAATGAAAGTGCAGTAATTTCACCTTAAAGATATTTATTTATTGTGTTTAACTACAGCAAGCCCATGCATTCCATGATCTTGTTGCTATTTCATCTTACTATGATAGATGAATGTATGCACAAATTTTGCTTTTTTCTTGGTGCTTGGTCATATCATTACACGTCCTCTCATCTGAGGACAAATGATGGTGCTGGGGGTTACACTAGCACCTGTTATTTGAAAAACAAATTTACTCCAGTTGTCAGGCTGTAAACACAACCCAATGCAGGTGTCAACACATTTATTCCAGTAGCAACAAAAAGTCCCAGGTTAGTTCTCATTGTGTCAGGTGATGCACAATCAGAGACAAAGACTATTTCAGTTAAACTTCTTCTTCCCAAAGGGATCAGAGGAGTAGTTAACAAATTTCTCAAACAAAAATGCTAAGTGTAGCCCGACAATACACGTTCATTTGAAAGGTCAGAAGGAAGGCAGGCCATCATGTAAAGCTTTGCAGACTAAATCCACTTATCTCTAGATGACTCTGGCTGCCTGCCTTTTGCTCAGCTAGCACATTTCCCACAAATGTAATCTGCACTTGTGAAGATAAATTTTAAATAACGAAGTGCTGACAAGTGCTAAAAAATGCAGGAATATTTTTTCTACATGCTCATGAACACAAACAACAGGCGCTGGTGAAGGATTTATGGTCCCACCCTCTGTCCTTGTGGTCGCTAATCACACGATCCTTACCCTTTTTCGGGTAACCACGTCAAATCACTTGTAGCGTGTCTTGGCCTTCAAAACTTTTCAAGTTCTCACTGAAAATTCTGTGTATTTCTATGTGTATATATATGGATGTAGGAACATGCACATTGGAATCTATTCTGTAGCAAACATATTCTTTCTGCTACTGGGATGGGTTGTATTTCTGGAGCATCAACAGTAATGTAGAGAATGACAATCAGTTACACGTGTGGGACCCAGCTAACAAGACTAATTTAGCCTACAGAAGCTTTATGCCTTTGCTGGCATGAAGGGAAAGTATTTACTTGTTCTAATACTATTGCCCAAGAAAATATGGATACTAAGTAAGAAAGATAAATTTGATTTTCAAGTAGCAGCTTAGTACTAGGCTGCAACTAAGGGCAAACGGTATACTTTATTCTTTAATATTGCCAAATGCTGAAAGTGAAGTTGAATTTCTTTGGAAGGAGATGGAATTTAACTCCCTTTTCTTTCGTTGTTGATTGATGACACTTGACCTGCACAGACACCCCTGGGCTGGGTTTACCCGAGTAAAACCATTTGTTCCCCGGCCTGGCGGAGGGGCAGAACGCCCCAGGAGTCAAGCCGAGCAGCCCAGCGCCCATCTTGCACGCTATTCACCGCTACGTGCAGCCTTCAGTCCCAGGGGTGCCATCTTTGCCGTCGGCAAGGAAGGCGCCAAGCTGCAGCAGCTGCAGCAGAACCTTTCCCAGAAGGCGCCGCGGCGCTCCCGCCACCACTCCCCGCCATCCGGGTTCACGGGCGAGGCCACGGCGGGAGGAAGGACCTGCTGAGAGGCGGCCCGGCCCCACCGCAGGGGGTGTGTATGCCGGGAGTGTAGGCACGGTCTATGCGGGAGGAGGGCGGAATCTGAGACACCCACACACACCCCCCGCCATAGCTCGCGCGGCAGCGGCGCCTCCGGTAGTCAGACTCTTGCGCAGCGCCCGTATCCTTCCGCCCGTCCCAGGATGCCCCGCGTCTCGCTGCCCGCCGCGCGCGCACCCCGCCCCTCTCCCCCGTTTAACTGACAGGCTTCAAATCACCCTTCGTACACCCCAAGGAAACAGCCGCCCTAGCAGGGCAGAGGCTCTCCGACGGCTTTCGGCGGAGCGGCTGAACAAGCGATGGGCTCCCTACAGGCGGTCCGGTGCCGAACGACCGGAGTCTGAGCCGACCCCAGCCACTCCGCGCCACTGCGGCGGCTCCCACCGGCCCGCGCCAGCTGCGCGCGCAGCCCCCCCCCCCCCCCCCCCTCCCGGGGGGGGGGGGCCCGTGGGCGGGGGGGCCGGGCCCCCATTCCCCCCTTGGGGGCCCTTTGGTGGGCCAGAGAATTGCCAAAAAAGGGGCGGGGGGGGGCGCCGGGCGGGGGAACCTGGGCGGAAAGACGCGGCAGCGGCGGCCCTGACTCCGGAGCGGCGGTCCCCGTAGAGCTGGTTGCGGGCGTAGCGGTGGCGGCAGGCGCGAGCGGTGGCGGCGTTTCGCCCTCGATGTGACGGGCGCGGCCCGGGCAACTAGTGTGCTGGGAGAGCGAGGCCTCCGCACCGCGGGCGGGAGGTGAGTGGTCGCGCGAGCGCTCCGCCCCGACGCCGTGTCCCCCCAACCCCCCCATGCCCGGCACCGCTGTCTTCCCCCTCGAGGGAGGTGGAGGGGCCCGCGGGAGGGACCGGGCACTTGGCGGTCCCCGGGCGCCAAACCCCAGCGGTGGCTCCATCCCTCACCTCGAGCAGGGGGGAGGAGCGGAAGCACTTAGAGCCATTTTGTGCGAGGCTCCGAGGCTGGCCTGGCTGCCTGGCTGGGATCCTCCTCCCTCAGCCTTCGGCAACCGCCACGCCCGGCCACGGCCGCCGCCGCCGCCCCCTCCGGCGCGGGAGGCGCGTTTCTCTCTTTCCCTGTGGAAGAGGAGCGAGGGCGGCGGGGCGGGCGGCGCCTGAGCTTGTGGCGGCTGCAGCAGCAACAGCGGGGTCCGCAAACTCCTGCGGCGAGCTGGTCGGTCAGCGGCCTGCAGCTGCGCCTGGCCTGCGGCCGGCGGGGTCTCCGCGCAGGAGGCGGAGCTGCGCGGCGGAGCCTCGCCGTCTGTAGGGGGTAGAATGGCGCGGGACCCGGCTTTAGACCGCGACTGCTGGGGAGACCGAAGTCTGCGCGCTCAGGGTGTTACTGTGAAGCTGCCCCCCACCCCGCCTCGTGTTTTTTGAGCCTGCAGCCTGTGCGGGGGGTTTCCCCATGGAACTCTTTTCATATCGTTAAAATAACCGGCAGTTACTTCAGGTGCAACTAGTAAAGCAGCATGCCTGATATTATTTAATTACTTTGTTTCTTGTGGTTTTTTGTTGGTTTTTTCATCCTTAAATACCATATTTTCTAAACACTGTAGTGAAAGGTGTACAGACTACTGGAGTTCCCAAAATGAAAATATACTTCACTTGTTTCACCTTTCTTCATGTTTAGAATGCCAAAAAGCCTAAAACGTGATGAAATTAAATTCAAATTCCTTAAGTGCCCAAGGCAATATTATTTTAAGTATGTGCTATGGTTTTATATTGTTTGTTGCCAGGAGCAGAAGTGCTTAGTTAGGATAGTCCAGTTAAGCTGTTCATCATATAAATCACCAAATGTAATCCTGTTAATTCCAGTCAATTATACAGGAATGTTGTTTTCATTGATTATTTTTATTGTAGAAAATTGTACTTTATCATGCTCTTGTAAAATATTTCTGATCTGTGTAGTAGAGATCATCTCTTTTAGAGGAGAGTCAAGTGATGAGTAGCATCTCTTGTTGTGCAGTACTTGAAAGGTTACTGTATAAATTCAAAGAATGAGCGTTTCAGTTGTAATGTTATTGTTTGTAGCGTACAAATGGGTCTGTTAATGAAAGCAAAGGCAAAGCACTGTGACAACTGATGTAGTCAGCCTGAGGCTTGTAATGTTTCTAAAAAGCACTGAGCACAGTGGTAGAATTACCTAGTAGTAATAAATTTATAAGGTTTTGTTAAGCTACTGTAGGTACCATAGAAGCTGTTGCAAGGGAGTAGTGAGGTGAAATTCACACAAAAAAGCACGAGTGTTTATCTGTAGATGTGAGCAATCTGTCTTTTTCATAATAACCTGTAGAACTACTGGCTGTGGGGTTTTTTGTTTGTTTGGTTGTTTTTTTAATGTGTGGTTTTATCACTACACGTGATGATGGCAGTAAGATCATAACTTCAGTGGCCTCTAGCCTCAGTCTTCAGCACTTTTGTGCTCTTGTGTGAAAGCAAGAGATGACTTTGTAAAACATGGTGTGCTGGGCCTGGAGGTTAGAGTAGCCAGGATCTGCTGCTGCTGTAGAGAGCTAGTTGGTGGAACCTTGTGCGACATCTGGAAATAGGAGGCAGACTGCCCTTAGATGGATCATCAGACTTTGATTTCTTTCAGTCATGATTGTGACAGCTATCAAGTGTTTATAATCATATGCTACTTTGAGGATCATGAACCAAGTCTTTGGGTAAAACTAACTTTTTTTGATATTTGTATGATTCTGGTACTTTTCTGAGGGAATACATACAAATAATGACATGACATCAACTGTGTATGATTTAATCAGTGTTAGCAGTAGCACTGTGGGACATTTGAAAAGCCGTGTTGCTGTCTGTGAAGGACTTAAAACTTGCTGAGATCTTCAGGGCTACTTGCAAACACTGAAGGAGTTAAAGTATTCTACAAAGCTTTAGAGAAGGTATAGTGGGGGAGAGGTGGGCAACCCAAATACAGAGGTCAAGATCATTTCTCCTGTGGTCACAAGTTACTCTGTGTTAATTTGAATGATTGAGTTGCTCACTGGCTGTTTGTATTGCTAGCCTCTTGGGCTTGAAAATATTTAAGGTATGGTTTTGCAAAACAGTCAAATGAGGAGCTGCATCCAGAAGTTAAAGCAAAATACTCGAGTTAACTGTGTGTTACTAAGACTAGGAACAGGAAGCTGCCATTCATCATTGAGATGCTTCTACTGAATGTTTTTGGAAACGTTTCCATGGCAGGTTTTCCGTGAAAGGCTTGGAAGTAATTTCATTTGCACACTGTACTCGGTGTGGTCTTTTTGGTTTGGTTTTGGGCATGAGAGGGAGGGGTTGCAGTTTAAACCAGGGGCTTATTTGGTAGAGTGATATGTATCTGTCAGTGGCTAGTGTAAGTTGAAGAGACTTCTTCATTTGATATGTACTTGCTTGTCTTAACGACATACAATTTTGGGATTCATTTGTCTTAGGATTTGGAAAAGTTAAATTAGTTCACTGAAAACTTCACGTGAAAGTGTCTAAAGTAGTTTGCAAAAGCATTTTTGAGAAAATAAAATATATTTAACTACTCAAGAGCATTATTTTTGTGAAGCTAAGTGTTGAAAACCCAGCAACTTGCACATCCTTTCCCTGGTATATGTGTGTTGCAGCAGCTTTACAAACTTCTTGAACTTTACTATTGTATCCAGCTTTGCTGTTGGAAAGCATATTGCAAAGATGCCTTACTTTAGTAAACCTTGTGTTCATTGTTACTTGTATGCTTATAATCTTTGCGACTTCAGTAGTTTTGGTACAGTCATAGTTGTACAAAATATTGTCTATTATCCTTTTGAGGTAAGGAAGCATGTCTTGTTGCTGAAGGAAGTGTGAATATTTAACCTAAAATAATGCAATGCTGTTATGCTGCATGCCCACAAGAGGAAATTAATTTGATAGTGTATTCAAGCCTTCTGACATCTTACTTTTCCTGAAAATATTCACAAAGGTTTTAAAATAACTGTTTAATGCTTCCTGTTTATCAGAATCTTGAAAGTATTAGAATAAGTTCTTGAGAGAACATGTTGTTTTCACTTAACTCAAACATGAGTGGTAATGTCCACAAGTGATTTACTTTTATTCCAAAGAGATCCTGAAGTAATATTAAAAACTACTTTCCTCAGACCCTGATTATCCTCTACCTTGTAAAACACAGTGTTAAACACTGTTAAATAGATTTAGGCACAGATAGAATGTTAGTTTGGTCTAAATATATGGACAAACTTGGGTAGGTTTGCTTAGTTAAACAGGAAATATTGATTACTGTTAGGCTTTCTTAGCTAAAGAAGGTTTTGGGTTCTGTTGACTTTGTATTTGAATTACAGCAGCAAGTTTGTCACAGAGGTGTTTTGTTCTCTGGTTCTATATTTGTGGAACCAGTATTTCAGTGTTCTAATATTGCAAATTAAAAAAAAAAAGGGGGTAGAAGTACATGTTTCTGACTTGTTCAGTATTTAATTTACACTAATAACTACACTAAACTCCTTTTTTTCCTTTCCCCACCCCTTCAGAGTTCACAATGACGAATGAAGAACCTCTCCCAAAGAAGGTATGTTAAAAAATACTTATGACTTTATCTCTCTTCCCCCCCCCCCCCCCCCCCCCCCCCCCCACCCACCCACCCTCCCCACTCTCCGCCCGCTCCTCCCTCTCGCCCGCCCCTTCCCCACACTGT
>WTSP01021090.1:0-17453 GCA_025331215.1 Actenoides lindsayi
TTTTTCTTTTTCTTTTTCTTTTTCTTTTTCTTTTTCTTTTTCTTTTTCTTTTTCTTTTTCTTTTTCTTTTTCTTTTCTTTTTCTTTTTCTTTTGTAATATTATTACTCTGTAGGCTTTATTGACAATATTAGGGACGCCTAGAGACTGGAAGCATAACACATGACTTGGTTAAACCAAGCATGAGAGTGTTCTTGATAAGTGCAGGGAAAGGGCCACTACCAAAAACTCAGGAGCTTGTCTTCTCATCACAGTATAAAATAATTGAGCCATTATAGAGGAGACCTTGAACTGCATACCAGTACGTGTTTTGTAATTTGTGATCTCTTCTACCAGAGTGGTAGGGTTTTCATGTACTCAGTACCGTTTTCCATACTCATACAAATGCAAGATGGGTCTTTATGCTAATGGCAAGTCTGCTCTTTTCCATCTCCCACTATGTACATATGGTACAAGATTTAACAGTGACTTCGAATCAACACTGGTTATTTAGGTGTGATAAATTCTCCTCTTGAGGTTACTGACTGATACTGATTTTCCTGAGTGTTTGCATATGTCAGAAAAAAATAGCTTCCTCAGGGTGTATCAGTGAAGTTCTGCTGTGTATTTCTTACTTCTGCATTATCTCTGGCTTAGAAAAGCATGTTGTATGCTTAAAAACACTTAAAAAAGAGTTCTAAACATGGTATTTTCCTGTTACAGATAGTGTTTCTGAGGTATATTTATGCATTTCTAGACACTGGAATCTCTGGTAACAGAGACAAAAGTACATGTTTCTGGTATTAACATTTTCAGATTGTAGGTATTCTGCTGCCGTGAGATAAGCCTTTGCCATTTCTAAGGGTAGTTAAAAAAAAATCTCTGAAGCTCTGTACCTGAGTGTGAGAGAGCAAATGAGAAGATCCTTATTAAGGAGCCTAAAGCATTTTACTTATTTGGACATCCATCCCTAGAGAAAAAAAAAAAAACCATCATGCATTGGATTGAGAGAGAAAAATTACCAGCAATTTGCCCCAAGTGCACAAAAGCAGGTGGAATGACTTAGCATGGTGGCAATGGCAGGAGTGGGAGCAAGAAGGGCTCTGGGCTTGCAGCTGCAGGTTTGAGAGGCCAGCAAAGCTCCTATAGCTTGGGGTTGATATAGGGACAGCTGGGCCTGTCCGGGCAGGGAGCAGGCACATCAATCACCTGCTCCCTCTGTGCCTTCACCTGGTATTTTTGTTTACTATAGAAACCCAGGGAGAGGGGACAATTTTGGAGCTAGAGCTGGAGAAGGAGGATCCCAGCTTCTCTCCTGGACAAGGGGCTGCAGTGGAGGGCAGAGCTTTGGGTCAGTCAATCAGGTACTGGTTGGGGCAATGCTTAGAGGACAGAAGCATTGAATACTCAGTCTTCAAAATGTGTGCGCTGACTGGGGCTGTCCAGTCCCAGAATAAAACTGCTCTGTTTGCCTTTCTGTGGGGCAGGTGGCTGGAGGGAAAGGGAAACAGCTGGACCCGGTCCTGTCAGCAGCTGGGTGTTTCACATCTCTGCCTGCTCTGGAGGGGGACAGGGAGCTGAAAAATCTGTCTTCCTCATAGCCAGGAGCTGGAATTTGAGAGGAGAAAATAGGAATGGGTGGTACGTGAATTTACATTAGTTGACACGGATACAACTCCTGGATTTCGACACATCAGCTTTAGTTATATTTTAATAATTCTTTTGTGCTACTTTTTTTTGTGTGTGAAGCTTTTATTTCTCTAATGCAGGTGTTTTCACACACTGAAGCAAAGCAGATGCACTTCAGCATGGGCTGAGAGTGTCAAACCATATACAAAGTGTATCCAAACCAAGTTTTCTTGCTGGAAGAAATGCAGAAAATTTGTTTTCGGATTGTATCTTGCGGGGTAGGGTAGAAGATGAGGTTATATATTTATTAGCATCTTCACAGCTTGAGGCAATTGACAATCACATAAAATAAGTCTACAAAGAAATATACAGCAGTGAATAATTCTGTAGAAACTGCAGTGGTGAGGTTAAGCATATGCACAAGTGTTGGCAAGGTTCAGCTCCATGAGAATTAGGCAGGCAGATCACAGTGAGTTTTACTGGGATCTGAATGCTTCATGTCCTGTGCTTCAAAAAAATTCTGGCCTGGAACTTCATAAACATACATTTGGAGAAAGCGTTAGAGCAGCCTTCTTCACAAGAAAAATATGTTTTGGCTTAATAAGTGCTTGCTCTACTTCTTTAGGGATCCTTGTTTTGATTTATATCCTCCATGGTTTTGTTTGTCTTCTCAGATGAAACTCTAGATTTCTTTTCTTTTTTTTTTTTTTCTTTTTTTTTTTTCTTATGCATGATTTGATCTATCTATACAGGGCAGCAGACAAAAACACACAGTGATCCTAAAAAGAGACTAATTGGTTTATTTACTCAAAATCTGGGCTCTTTTATGCTGAATTATGCAAAATCACCACAACAAGTTTTGTTAGTATTTGATCTAGGGTCATATTTTATGGTTAGACATTAAGGAAATTGGACAAAAGATGTAGGTCAAACAGTATAATTAAAAATACAGACCAGCAAATTGTATCCAACAATAGTTCACTTTCCTGCTGCTAATGAAATATGCTAACACAAATTAATGGCTTGTTACTTAAGTCTGCTGGAAAGACTTTGTCCTAGTACAAAAGGCATTCAGTTTGAGTATGTGTGTTACAATCTTCTAACCAGCAAAGCTGGAGGTTGGACATAGCTATAAATCCAGTGTGTTCTGGGAATAGAAGCTGGCAAAAACACTCCCAGCAAAATAATCAGGGCAGGGATTTGGATACTGGCTAACCTAACTAAGTGCAGATGTTTATGTGGACCAAAAGACATTCCCAGAATACAAATACTGTACAAACACATGGTTTTTATAGCAGAAAAAAAAAGCAGGCAAGTGGGGATAATAAAACACATCTTTCTGATGAAGCATTTTCTATTTTCTTTGGCTTGCCTGTACTGAAGTGGGCAAGGCTGCCTCTGCTGTATTCCCTGCTGGTGCCTATTGAAGCTTCTGCAAGTTGCTTGAGTTGCAGCTCTGGTGCTTACTTGAAGGTCTCCACGGGTTCCCTGTGTGGGTCCCATAGTGTCTTTTCCATCAGCAGAGAGAAGTAATCATTTCTGAAAGTATTACCCTAAGGTAACAGCTATAATAGGTCAGATGAATCTTATCCCAAATGCCTGGTTCTACTAACTACAAAGGGAGTCTGGAATAATTGGTGAGTTTAATTTAAGGTATATATGCTGTAAAAAGAGTTTGGCCAGATAAATTCTGATGAAACATAGAGCTCTTTCCTCTGATTTCTGGGGATCCTGGTTTAGGTCTTCAAAAACTTCACAAGCACTGGGTAAGTCCTGAGCTGCTGACAAACTGTGCATTGCCCTGCATACAACCATTTTCCTGCCTGCTTTCATGTCAGCCTCTCGTGCCTTGGTCTAAATGAGGGTGCCTGTCCGGAGAACACACTCACGGTAACTTCCCCATGATGAGCAGTCTCACTGATCCAAAACTAGGAAATGAGGGGACTCAGTGTTGTGTGGTTCAGGAAGATACAGACTACTATAAAATTTTATTTTGCTGGTACTTAAAGACTACTTCTTTTTGCAAACTGATTTTATTTATGAGCAGCTGTACTCTTTTGCCAAAAGTTTTGTTTCATACCCAGAAATGGTAATTTATATTCTCTCTGCATCACATCTGTTATTAAAAATGAACTAGTCTCATTAAAGGATATGCTGAATATTTGAATGAATTATTTACTGAAGCTGCTACATATTATATATTATCTATATATAGTGTCTATAATGAGTGCTTTTTATGTGGACGATTCTCCAGGTCGAGTTCACAAGTGATTCACTTTTGAGAAAGGAGCTTCTTGACTGCTTTGTCTTTCGGCCTGCTAAACTGACACAGACAAAATGGATGAAGTATATCAGATCTCTTCTATTGCAAAGGTCCAGCAGCTGGACCAAGAACTAGCAGCACAGCTATCAGAGCTGAAGGCAGAAATAGAAGAGAACAGGATATGCCAGGGCATGCCAAGTAGGGCATACAAGTAACAAGAATTTGCTGGAGAATGAAGGAGAGAGTGAGATTATACCAATGCATTGTATCTGTTCTTGGGGTTTTTTTGGTCATGGTACAGAAGTTATGTGTCTATATAACTGTTCAATTTCTAGACACGTGGGAGCAGAAATAGGAGCTTTTTCATTCCGTGTCTACCACAGAATTACGGTTGAAAGGGAATAGTATGTCAAAACACAAACTAAATTGATTACATGTTACATATTGTAAGCAAAACTTTAAATCTTCCTAGTATGTCAAGTAATTCCTTCTTACAGTGAAGAGGAAGTAACTTTAAACATTACTCTGGGATGTATAAGCAGAATGGTCACATATAAGACAAATGATTTTATTTTGCTCATCAATGATGAGATGCAAGCTATGACAATGTACTCGGGTTTGGCATTGTGGTTCAAGGAAGCTGTAGACTACCTGGAGGAAAACAGAGGTGAAGAACACTTGACTAGGACACTTTAGGCAAGAAGAAAAGGAGCTAGACTTATGTTTCCACTCCATTTTCTCTAGGTTATAGGTTTTCAGACACATGAGAGATTGGTATAAAGGTAGATGAAGGGAATAAACTTCAAATGACAGATGAAGTGAATAAACTTCCATTTGCATTTATGGACAGGAAAGAAAATAACAGGCTAAAATTCAAGCTTTCCAAAGGTAGTGTAACTTAAACAATAGTGTCTAGCCTAGGGGGTTGCTGATCATGCGTTTTTAAGAATAGGATAGATAAACGCTTTCAGGGAATTTCCAGCCTTAGAGCAGTGGAAATGGTAGATGACTACAAAACTCCTCCTGGTCCGACTTCTTTAGGGCTCTAAAGTGTGCCAGTGAAGTTTCCTGCGTATTGCTATTGGAGAAGAAGCAGGAGCCCTTTTTTTAATGTTCCAGTTTTCACCTATGTTTTTTATTTACATGCATTAATTTTATTTGCTTAAATACAAATTTTGTAATGTATGCTTCCTGTAAGTTTATATGTACATGAGAATTAAAACATAGTTCTCCAGAGGTTTTCTCAGCCCCCTCCTTCTGTGATACAGGCACATTAGGAAGGAAGTTGTTGAAATTTTGAAAGATGCTTGTCAAAGAGCTCCGCTACACAGTTGTGGTTTGAAATATATGCTCATAGAACTGACAAGCATCCAGGTGGGTTTCTTAAGGGCATTGACTGAAAAAGGGAGGTGGAAGTGAACGATTTGTCAGAAAATATCTGCTAATGAAATAAATTCTGCCACTTTAACATAGGGGTTTCATACCAATGAACTTGCTTGCTGTTAATTTTATCTTCTGAGTTGTGCTATGTCTGACAAATGTTTGGTTTTTACTAGCTTGTACATAACATCCTGTTAAGCCTTTTTTTTTTCTTCTGCAGTTGTCTTCCGATTCCAAAGGATGCATCTTATTTCAGAAGAAGAAAGGGATGTAATACTGAAGAAAGTCTTACAGTTAGGTAACTATAATATACATTGATTTAAAAAAAATCCCTTTGCTCTTTACCAAGTGGTAAGTGAAAATTGAAATCAGAGAAAGTGATATGTTTTTAGGAATTTAAAACCATGTAAAGGAAGAATGGGAAGGTTTATAATGTTTTCACAGCAATAAAACAGCGTAACTTTTAGTTGAATAATAATGTGGACCTGGGTCTGTAGCGTTTATGTGACAACTCCCAGTATTTTAAAATTTATATGTATATTTATATTTGTATTTATATTTATATTTATATTTATTTATTTATTTTTGATACCCCAAAGAATAGATCTATTCAACATGATCTCCGTTTGCAGGTGACAGAAGGAAAACCTCTTGTTATTCAGGCTGATGTCGTGCAGAGGGAGTTAGAGAGCTGCTGGAGAAGGAAGCACACGGCAGCAAATTTGCTTCTGCTGCTGCACCAGGTAGGGCTTCTGCATGCCGCCAAGATCCAGGAGCTTTCCTCTGGCCCAGCTGGTTGTACTGTGCATATTTGAAAAAAAAACAGTATGAAACTCCTTCCTAAAAACGGGCATGAAACTGTTAGTGCCTGCGGTTTCCTTCTACAATGTGAAAAATTCCTCTTCTCTTTCTTCAAAAGACAGAAATCTAAGCCAGGTCAGATGGGCTGGGACAAAGTTCTCCTTGTTCCCTGAAGCTTTTATACTGTTCTAGTATATCTGTGTTGTGGGTTATTTTTATTTCCATTTTTAAAGTGGTATTCGATTTTCTAGATCCGGTGGACTGAATTCTGCAATATTCCTTGTGTTAGCTGCTTTTTTTGTTTCATTCACATAATAATACTTCCACTGGAAGTACCCTTCATGGACAAAGATAACAGCACAGTGGTCTGTGGTGATGGTTTAACTGTTGCTTTGGTCTTATGCTAATTATGATCTATATACTGCTTAAGTTTCCTATAATGTTAAGCTGCTGTTGCTTACAAATGTGTGATTTGTTGGTTATTTCTGATTTTATTCAAGTTTTTTTACAGACAGAATTACTCAGCTAGCCCAGAGTAAATATTTACACATGCTTAGATGGAAGAGATTTTGCATGCACAGCAGCATTATTGAACAACTTTATCCTCTCTATCAGGTAGGAATCAAAACCTAGGATCTAGCATGTAGGTATCTAGCACAGGAGCTATTAATGAAAAACAAAGTGTTAGCAATAGCTTTTTACCCACCAAAAAAACCAGGATGTTAATGTTAAGCGTTATTTGTTTCTGGACATTCAGTCTCAGCTGTCTGCTTATGGTATTAGCTGCTCAGATTGATTCACTGTTTGGACTGAAATCCCCTTTTCTTCTTTGGGTTGGAAATACAATTCGTAAGCATTCAGGAAGGAAATAAACTTTTGAGATTACTTTTAAACTAGGATTCTTCATGCAGTGGGAATGCAATGGCCTTCTAGCTAGTAAGGGAAGAAGATGCAGAAATGCAAAAATGACAGTGTCTCTTTTATATACATAGACAGAAGCAAATTAGTCACACCATGGAAGAATACAACAACGCAGTTCAGAGGGCTGCAAGACTTACAGGGAGTAAGCAAGGGAAAGTTTCCTGAAAGGAAAGAAAAATCTGTTGAACGTAGTGATACAGGAAGATCTACACCTGGTGGTTAGTGTGTCACCTACACCCTCTGAAGGTCATTCACTGTTTTCTCCAGGTAAGATGAGCACTTTTTGATCAGTGAAGTATAATTATGAAACATTCAAGTCTTGCATAAGAAAGAAACTGAGGAAGATCAAATTCGATGTAAAGGAGGTTTGTAGGTAATGAACTAGACTGCATACCTCTGCCTTTCAATTCTTTGAGCAGATTAATTTTACTACAAAGGAAATACAATAATGACAAAGCTGAATTTAGGGAAGTGGGATAATGAGCTCCCTGGGTGAAGTGTAGATAGTGTTGGGGTGCTTGGATTTGAGGAGAACAAGAAAGCTTGGAGAGACTTTTTTTCTGTATTATTAGTGTGATGATGTTTTGATAGAGCAAGACACTGTCAAGGGCCTGAGTCATCCCAATGAATAGTCTGTAGACTTGAGAAGTATTTGTTTAAGTGTCACTTTTTGAAAACAAAGCTGAATACTTATTTTGTCTAGTTTCTTTAATGATTTTATTATATGAGTGCTACAAATCATTGACACCGAATAAACTTCTGGAATTACAGACAATGGATAACTATGGCTTGTTTTTTCTCTTTTGTGTTTTATTTTATTACTAAATTTGCACCTGAATAGTTTGCATGCTTTCTAATTGAGAGTAACAACAGAGATGTTCTTAACTCCAGGTTCTCCAGCATTTGCCTATTTCTCACAAAATAACTGTGGCTGACGAGAAATGTCCTGATGTGGTCCAAGACAGCTGGGACAGATTAAGAATTGGTTTTGCTTTTGACAATAATTCAGGTAATTTTAATATTGATATGTTTCCCTGTTCAGGAGTTTAAATAGTGAGAAATGATCAGCTTTCCTTTAAAACCAGAAGTCCTACAGATAATGCATTTGTTGATGTATATTTGTTGAGAATATACAGTGCAAATGTTGCCATCCTTGGTTTATATGCTTGAGAAATTTGGAGTGTGCCTTTTAAAGTCATCAAGGATCCCTGAAATCTGGTGTCCAAATTCTGAAATGTGGAGCCCTGAATCTGTAGTGGTTGCTTCTCTGGCCTTACTGTGCCCTGGGCTGCAGAAACAGGAGGTTCAGAAGGATACTTGTGGGATAAACTCAATAGAGAATCCAGGATGTTGTCTTGGTTATGCCAAACCCTGAAACTCATGTTTCCAACTTTCTGCAAGAATATTATTAAAAATATTTCTGTGGGTGGCCTGTTTCTGGAAAAACTAAGAGAAGAGAGTTATGGTTTTAAGATTTATATTGAGTATCTCTAGAAAAATCTCCTTATGGTTATTTTCAAGTTCTCTTTTCATTTGAAGAAAGGGAGTGAGTGATGTTGTTTATGTAGAGTTACCCATAGGAGTGGTACTTCTCAAGGAAGGCAGCATTACTGTTGCAGAGTGGAAGGCAGCATTCCTGTTGGAGAGTGTTTAAATCCTATGATTTAACCCATGCTGCTACAGGCAGAGTGTGGAGTGAGGTGTGGAGCTCTGGGAGCTCACAGGATTGTCTCTGGAAAAGCACAACCCCTCTCTGCTGGGGACTAGATAGTGTGTATGCCTCCTCCTTGCAGTTGAGAAACAGGCAGGCCAGAGTGGGGGAACAAAAAGGGGCTATGACTTGTCCTCTCCATCTCCCTTCTCCACTGAAAACCTCTACCACAAGGGATGTACCTGAGGGTTTTCACAGGGGAGCAAGTCACATCCCTGCTCTGGAATCTCAGTACCCAACCAGTGACAGTTGATTGAGGACAGTCCTAAGGAAAGTGCAGATTTACCTGGGATAGATAAGGGGCCTTTAGCCCTTAGTTTATGGTATTACCAAGCTCTAGCTGGTCTAACTGGCTGTGCTGGTGCAGCCCTCTTTCACTCCTTAGGCCCAAAGGGGCTCCATAATGGGGAGATACAGCAGCACTGCCCCAGGAGTACATCATTGTGCAGGGAGAGGAGGGTTAAACACTTCTCTCAAAATGAAGCCCCTTGAACAGGCTACATTTCTCTTACATGAGCAGGGTATGAGAGGGAGGGATGATCCATGATCTTGAATACACAGTGTTATAGAGTTCATCTGAGCCATTCATTTTGCCATGGAGTAGACCATTATTGGCACTAAAAAGCAACTCAGAAGTGCTCTAGCTCATTTTGATCTTCAATATCTAGTTATCTAATATTTGAGGAACAATATCTTATTACTATCATAAGCTTCGTTCATCTGCTATCTAGATCTGAGCTTCACAGATGAAATAACAGAATGATTAGACAAGACATTAAAAACAAAGCTGAAGTAAAGCATGGAATATAAATGCAGAGGGCCCTTTCTTGCTGAAACAATGAGATAATAAATTAGATTATAAGTAGTTCCACTAAACCTCAAGAGTTTTGCTGAACTTTAGCAAACTGTAACTTACGTATTAGTAATTTTGCATATATCAGCAGCACCTACAGGACTGTGTTAAGGAGTATGAGCTGATACTTATTTGGACTTTGAAAAATCTTTGGAAAAGTAGTAGCAGAAAAAGTGCTGCCGTCTGTTATCTCTTGGCCTAAGACAAAAAACCAACCAACCAACCAAACCCCCAGTGTTAGATATACCTGTCAAAGAACTGAAAAAAGGGAAGAAAAGATGACTAAACTTACAGGAATACGTTAGTTTTGGCTCTTCAGGGATGAAGGAATACTGATATCCTTTGAAGCCTTGAGTAAGCCTGTGATGAGGTAAGGGAGGAGGAGAAAACATTTAATTTCTTCTAAAAATGGGTGCTGTGTTGCCAGCAGACTCTTCAACACAGATACCAGGCCAAACTCATCCATCCACCATACACCATTGTTTCAGAAGTTTACGATAGTAGCATCATGCCAGAATCAAATACTGGAGGAGTGATAACCCTGAAATAGTAACATACTTGAAGTTCTTGTGGCACGTGAAGATTTGGGAGGGATGTGTGAGAGAAAAACGTTGTACACCCCTGAGCCAGGACTCTGTTCTAGCAGCAGGATTTGTTAGCTGGCATCCTTTCCATGCTACAAAATAGGCACTCCTCCAAGGACCATGGAGGTGCCCCAGTCTGCATCAGCTGTTAGTCTTTCAGGGTCTGGTCAAAGTCCCTTTCTTGAAAGAGAAATTAAAATAATAAAAATCCATACATTGTGGGTTTGCCAGCCCATCACATTCCATTCTCTGACATACTTCTGTTTCAGGACAAAATGATGGGAGTTACATCATTGCAGGGATGCAAAGCACTGACAGCATCGCTTACAGTCATGTTACAATCATGTTCCCTGAAGTGTTGATGTTCTCCAGCTGGTCTGATTATGCCTTTTTGCAGAATCCCACCAGGAGGACACTGGATTCACTGTGCCCCAGTGCAGCACTGAAACCAAGAAGATGAAACCTCAGCTCCAGCTTCTGCTTTCTCATTTTGGTATGGACTACAACCTTAAGGATCTCAAGAACTCAGTGGATGAGATGAAGCTCTTTTCCCTGGTAACTGGAATGCACTTCTTAATACTAAAGAAAAAAAAAAAAAAAGTCTTTAAAAGTATGGAAGGAAGTCCATCTGTTATAAGTCAGTGGTTTGCATCACAGAAAAATAAGATTATGGTAATTTTTCCTCTCAACAGGAAGCAGCAGAAAGGTCCAGCTCGCTCCCATATAGCTCCCAACTGCTGACATTGGTATTTTCAGTATCGTGTCTCTGAGTCCGTACCTTTTTTTCTCCCAGCTCTCATTCGTGCTTTTCTCGAGTTTTCCTGCCCTTGTTTGGTATCTCCCCGAGCTGTGGTACTTCCACTAGAGGTCGGCTGTGACACACGATTAGCCAAGACCTCCCCGCGTCTCTGAAGCTCAGGGCTTACCAGCAGGAAACTGCAAGTTTTCGTCATTTCTGTCATCCAAAAGGCAAAACCAACTGAAAATCTTCAGCGTGTGTCCGGGGTCCAAAAGAGGTGAGTAATTGTTAAACAGAAATAACATACAGCTTTTAAATACCTGGTTTGCCTTACAAATTGCGCCTTGTATGAGACAAGGCGGTGCTGCTGAAAAGGACAACAGTTTGGTTGCATAAGCTGGTCTGTAAACCTCAGTAAATTACCATTTGACTAGTCCAACAGAACTAACTGAACTATCCGAGATAAGTACAGGCAGACATCTAGGTAACAGTGTAAATTACCTTTGTTGTAGGCTGGCAGTGGCTTCTGGGTTTTTTAACAGGATTTTCAAAGTGCATTTTCTAGGCTAATGCTATTCCTACTGAAGCCAGTGATAATAAGTTTGCCATTGCCTTTGACTGAAAGACAATGTTTTTGAAAATCCTGGTCTTCTTTTTAGAGGCTCCAGAGTTCACAGCAGAGGGCTTCATTGTGTCTGCTGGAAAGGAAAGAAATCACAGGACCAGAATGTCTCCTTTGTCACTTTATCAATCCATTTATTTATTTTTGTCGGCTGATAATACGCAGTATTACTTTGATGTAGGATTTAATACCCAGCTTGGGAAAATTATAACAGTAGCATCTCCTTTTATGTTTTAGGTTGTCCAAAAGTTTAGAAGTGTCTTCTGCAATCAGCAGATGATGAGAACATTTCCAGTTTATCACGTGGAGGTTTCTCAGTCACATCCAGCCAAGGCTCTGAAAAAGAGAGCCAAGTGGATCCCCTTTTTAAAGGTAACTCTGAGGAACTTTTCTTTTTCAGTTGTGTTAGTCCTAACAAATCTTCAGGATGTAGCAACAGATATTTTAGCAATTAAAATCTAAAATGTTTCTTTTGACAAATAGAGTGATTTTTTTTTTTTTTAATAATTCGGGCCTTATCAAACTACTGTATTTCTGTGTAGTCAAGAGAAACCCTTTCCATGTCTGTTGAAAATAAAAAGTGAATGTACTTCACTTTCTTTACTAAATATTACCTCCTATACAAAAAACACATAGTGATATTCATTAGTTTTGTGGTTACTTTTATGTCAACAAGATTAAGCCTAAAGTAGATCCCTGGCAGCAAAAGCTTTTGATAAAACTGAAACAACAGAAAAAAGTGGATAAGCTGATGGACCTCCACCTAAAATTTGTAGAGGTAATATATCTTAAAGTGATTTAATTTAAAATAATATTATTTATTGGACACTTCCAATGAAGTTAGAGATCTCTGGAGAAAGATTGCCTCAGTTTTATGTATCATGTGTATATGCCTGAATTCATTAAAGACCCATTACAAATGTGCTGTAGAGAATTTCCCCTCCCCTCTTTCTCAGGTCAGTGGTTTCAAAATGCAGCTTGAACACTTGCATAAATATTCAAAAGCTCTGAAGTTCGCCTAAGTGAGGTCAAAATCAGTCCCTGAATTTGTGTCAAAGGGATTGCTCAGTACAGCTTTTTTTTTAATGTGACCAAGGTTCAGACCTGTGCTCAAAAGACAAGAAGGTAGGCTCCAGTAATGAAGTACAAGTCTAAAACTTGGTAGGGAACAGTGTGCCCCAGCACAGGTCACTGAATATCTCTGTTTTGGTTCTAGGTTCATAGGTTCTCTTTATTCTGGTGGTGTATCCTTTTTGGCCATTTTGAAGATGTCCTGCAGGACAGGTCTGTCCAGGCTGCCTGCCATCCAGCCTCCTTAGGAGAATAACAATGTGCATTCACAGATCAGGCCTGTTTTGCATCCGCATTGAGCCTGAGGCACCCCTAAGGTCTCACATCATTGTCTGACAAGTGGTGATCATCAGTGAAGAGTAGTATTCATGTGTTCTAACTGCATCTTATTCACCGAAGGTACCCTGCAGGGCTGAGTTGCAGACATCCAGTAAGCTTGCTCATTCACGCCGGCTGCAGATGCCTGGATGAGCTACAGGGGGTGATGGGCTGCTCTGGTATGCTGGGGTCTTGACACATTTTTCCCGTGAAAGTCAAGCGGGTTTTAGGGTTTTTTTTGGTTGGTTTGTTGTGGTTTGTTTTTTTTTTCAAGTTAGGACTGAAATAAGCTTTCTTATTCTTTTTCTACGCCAGATCTTTCACAAAGAAACCATTCTTTCGAATCTTGCCACAGCGTGCAATTTTTCTGGAAAGCTTGGGCAAAACCCACCATCACCACTAACAAAAGTAAAAATGTCTTTGCAGCTCAGTGAGACAATGAAAGAAATATCGTTCTCCTCACTTTTTTTTCCATAGTGACTTGCTCACCAAATACAATGTTTGGTTTCAGTCAAGAAACATTTACACCCAGGAAAGGAGAGAGGGGATTACACATTAGTCCCTGCCTTCCATAAACGTCAGGGGGAAAAAAATGCTTTGCTATTCTTTTTTATCTGGTATATTCCCTCCATTTGCTGTGACTGGCAAGTCCATTTCTACATTTTCACCGTGGAGAGGGGCCAGAAGACAACATTCTCAACTAAAGGAGGAGCAAGGAGGAGCAATAAGGAGCGATGCTGCAGAGGCTCTCTCACTAGCTGCTCTGAATTGCCCCTGACTCACTGCAGGATGGGGGCTGGCACTCTGACTCGTTGGCTTTGTGAATCATTTGTCTGTGGTTTGAAAGGAGGTCTCCCACATAGAGAGGGTGATGGGAGGGTCTCCGGGAACACGCAGCAGTGGTGTTCGAACCACTTCCTGTGCGATCAAGTTCTGCCACTTATCATGTCTCAGGACAGCAGAGCTATGACGATGTCTGGAAGGAGATCTAGACCCACACTGAGCTCCACTAGGTGTTTAGAAGGGGAAATAATGAATAATGATCAATTAACATGTCTGGCAAGCATTTGTGAGCTCTGATAGAGGGCCCCTCTAACGGATTTCACTTTGGATACCAGTGTTCCCCATTCTCAAAAATCAGTCTCCTGCTACTGCTGCTAAGCAGGACCTGCCCAGCTGCGAAGTACAATTGTATGCCCAAACCACGTGAGTGATGCCCTCTTCTCCCTGGGGTTCACTAGCTGCTGTGCAGCTACTGCTCCCGTCATAGCACAAGTAGTGCAAGATTACACCTACCTTACAATAGCACGTGGACATGCCTGTAGCAAGCCTGGGGGGGTCAATTTGGCCACAAGAAATAGAAATGTGCCCTAGTATTTACTGAAGAGTGGAGTGTGAGGGGATGGGTTAGCGTGTATGTATGGAGGAGAGGGAAGGATGCTGTCATGTCTTGGTTGCTGGAGGCTGCCCAGCAGCTGACCACCTTTTAACTTGACAGCAGATGCCTTCGTTGTGCAAGGGCACATGTGACAGCATGTTCCTTCTCTCAGGGAGTAAGTGGCATTTGTGGGCATGGCCTTAGGGAGGTGCAGAAGCTGTGAGAAATCTTCAAGTTTTGGGGAGGGGGGAAAAACCCCACAAATAGGCTAACTGGCAGAGTGATGAATGAGAAGTTACCTCTCTGGTACCTGGGGAATTTGTAAGTAACTGTGACATGCCTTATGTGGTGAGCTCTGGGACTAATCCTCTGAATTTCAAGGTATCCCTTTGATGAAGATGGGCTTTGATTACTTTTGGCTCCCTGTACCTATTTCCCTCTACCCACAGCAGTGGGCCCTGGCGGCAAATTAAGAAAGGACTGAACAACCTCCTTGCTCCAGTGTTGTTTTTTTTTAAAAAGGAAAGATCTCAGCTACTGGACCTGGATGCAGCTCCAATGTTAATAAGGTCTTGCACCCCTGCTCTTGGCCAGGACCAAGCAGGGCAGTGAGTAATACAAGAGCAGGGGAGAGGGAACAGAGGGAGAGAACCAGCATTTCGTCTCCCCCCATTCCCTCTTTCCTGCTGATTAGATGCCCCCCAATCCTGATACCAACTCTGTGTTCAAAAATAAACACACATTTTTCTATCAGGAAAAGCTCCTACATAGAAAAACATACAGCTGTTCCTAGCTCAGGCTGACCTTGACCAGGAAATATTTTATTACTTAATGAAAACAAAAAAAAAATTGTTTGACTCATGCAAGCTACATAATGATTAATAGAAAACAAGATTACACTGTACATCTTGTGTCAAGTGCACTGAGTCCATGGCTGGTTTGGGAAAGAGGACCATCTGGGGCAAAGTAAGGGACGTGACTGATCTCAGTTTTGAAACAGTCTAGTCATGATTGTTATTAAAAAGCTAGAGTTAGATCCTCCACAAAAACAGAACAGCCTAAGTTTCAGTGTTTTTTAAAAAAAAAAAATCATCTGGAACTCAAAAATGTGCCATCATTTATATTCCCTGTTTCACTGGCATTTTTCAGACAGCATTTTTTGTATCTTTTTTAAGTAGAAATTTTGAGTGGAAATGCTTCATCCCATGATTAGTCCATATCCTTATTGTGATATTTAATAGAGATGTACAATTGATGCTCTTGATTCAGGAAATTGTATTTCAATTCTATTTGACCTGACATTATTTTAAGTAATAGAGATCAAATGACCTGTTTTTTTTCTAAAATTGAAGAAATTTTGGAGTCAGTAAGAACAGGATGAGTGAGGATGATCGTGCTTGGGAATAAGATAAGGACAAGAAAATCAGATAACAGATACTTTTATCATTGCAAGGATTATATAAAGAATTCAGTTTGACAGTTTATCAAGATTCCTTTGACTCGAATGAATTTTTTGAGGCAATATACTTAGGTCAGCTTGCAAATTCATAGAACAGGCAATGTAGTCCTGAGTTTATCTGTGTCACTTCTATGTGTAACTTTGTTAGGATGTATCACGTTGAGCAGGATAAATTTGATAAACACCGCGATACATTAATAGGATTTTCTATAATCAGAAAAAGAAAAAAAAATATGCCAAAATCAATACTATAAAACCCTTAACACACTGAAAATAATTTCACTTTATGTCATCTAAGTTCAAGTGAAGCAGTAAAATAAATTGGGATAGAGACGTGGGACAAATTTTTCTTACATACTTGATTGTCTGAGGAAATTAATTGGATTACACCTAGTTAATCTAGTAAATCACTGGCCATAATGTTCCACAATGAGTAAATACTGTGTGACTCATAACGATCTCATTTATACTGGTACTAATGCCAATTAAATTTCACTGGTGGAGTAACTGCTCATTCAAGTGAGAAGGCCTTGATGGAATCACAGAATCACAGAATGGATTTTGGAATTTGGAAGGGACCTCAAAAGATCATCTAGTCCAACCTCCCTGTTAGAAAAGGATCACCTAGATCAGGCCACACAGGAATGCATCCAGCCTGTCCAGGTCATGCTGGATGGCAGCACAGCCTTCTGGAGTGTCAGCCACTCCTCCCAGTTTTGTATCATCAGCAAACTTGCTGAGGGTACACTCTATCCCTTCGTCCAGGTCATTGATGAATATATTGAACAGCACTGGACCCAGGACCGACCCCTGGGGGACACCACTACCCACAGGCCTTCAGCTAGACTCTGCTCCACTGACCACAACTCTCTGGGCTCCATCCTTCATCCAGTTCCCAATCCATCTCACCACACAATCATCCAAGCCACACTCCTTAAGCTTGGCTGTGAGGATATCATGGGAGACAGCATTGAAAGCTTTACTGAGGTCGAGACGCACCATGTCCACTGCCCTCTCCTCAGCTATCCATCTAGTTGTGCCATCATGAAAGGCTATCAAATTAGTCAAGCTTGACTTCCCTTTGTTGAATCCATGCTGACTACTCGTGATAAGCCTCCTTTCCTCCACATGCTTTGAGATGGTGGCAAGAAGAAGATGTTCCATCATCTTCCCAGGGATGGAGGTGAAGCTGACTGTCCTACAGTTACCCGGCTCCTCCTTCTTGCCCTTTTTGAAGACTGGGATGACACTGGCCTTCCTCCAGTGCTCAGGAACCTCTCCTGTTCTCCAGGACCTCGCAAAGATTATGGAGAGTGGCCCAGCAATGACCTCTGCCATTTCCCTCATCACTCATAGGTGCATCCCATCAGGGTCCATGGGCTTGTGGATGTTCAGTTTGCTTAACTGCTCTCTAACCCAATCCTCCTCAACTGATAGGAAACCTTCCTTCCTCCAGACTTCCTCTGTGGGCTTACAGGATTGGAACCCCTGGTAGCTGGCCTTAGCAGTAAAGACCGAGGCAAAGGTGGCGTTCAGTAACTCAGCCTTCTCTCTGTCCTCGGTCACCAGGGCACCCACTTCATTCAGCAGCGGGCCCACATTACCTCTAGTCTTCCTTTTGCCTCCAACATACTTGAAAAAGCTTTTCTTGTTGTCCTTGACCTCCCTCACCAGGTTTAGTTCTAGAGAGGCCTTAGCTTTCCTTGTTGCATCCCTGCATCCTCTGACAACCTCCCTGTATTCTTCC
>WTSP01021090.1:22058-61990 GCA_025331215.1 Actenoides lindsayi
TTGTAGTCACATGCCCTTTCTGTGGAATGCAGTGGTCTTAAATGAGATTTTTAGGAGTGGGACAGAGCAGAAATAACCAGAAAAAAAAAATCAATAGCTTGAAAAAGGAGATATTTCAATGAAATGTTCTCCATAAGGATGTTTAAAAATACAACTAAAACCCCCTTTTACCTGCTATGGTGAAGTCAGCCCAGTATTTGCTCAGTTATTTATCTAAATCAAGATGAATTTAATTCTTCTATAAAAGGGCTTTCATTTAACCTTTAGCAAATTTTGCACTTCATTACTGAGAGCTGTGAAACAAATAGTCTGTTCCATAGAATAAGGAAAGAACAGAGAGTGCTGAACACCGTATCAAAAAAATGAAAGGAATCTGACCAGGCTGATTCAAGATTATGTTCAAATTAGGCGTACATTTTACAGAGCTGCCTCATTAATTTTATGCTAAAGAATGAATTCTGATCCAGCTTAGATTTGTGAATCTGGCAAGCTGTTCTTCCCAGTACGTTTACATTTGACTAAGACTTTAATGACTGAAGCAAACACCTTTTCCTTTCCTCCATCTTGTCTTCTAAGAGAATTTGAGTTATCCAGGTGCTACCAGATGAAGTTTGGGTAGCATTGGGGATCTTGTAAAGGCAAATGTTAGGAGATCCATTGAAAGGAGGAATACATTGTATATTATTTTTGGCACTGAAGTGAGAACAAAGGTGCATTACATACCAGGAAACAGTAAAAACAAGCAGTGGAAAATGAGGAGTTTGCATTTGCTTGCTAGCTTCTTACAAGAAGAGGCATTTTTAAAGGCTTCTATAGCTATACTCCTGCACCAAGAGTTTATTTAGACTGGGAGAGTAACTTCTGCAGGTATTCACCTGGAGATAGATGTATATAATTCCCTTTGTGGCACTCCTAGTCAAGAAACAGTATTTTGAAATGTAACACCACTTCTGCTGACTGCAATCTGGATTCTTGCCTGGGGTGTTACCAAAATAACTAGTGATTCACTGACAAGGTAGATGACTCTCTTTTAAAGATATTGATGGGGTTTGGTTTTTTTAGAAAAGTAAGGTAATTTTTAAACTATTCTATTGAACAAGTGCTGACATCACAGCAATTTGGGACATCAGTCAAAGGGCGTTCCTTGTAATTGGTGCTAAAGTCTTTGTGTGTGTGTGTGAGCTTATCTCCAAATCTTGCAAGTATTAACTTACCAAGAAGGCTTTTAAAAATGTCAACTTTGTATTTAATTCTCAGAATTTAAGATACTTTTTGCCAAATTTGAGCTACATTAGGAAAAGTGAAAAAAGTTCTGCCTTAGTTCAAGAGATAATCTCATTTTTATCTTGATGCTTTTTGTGGATTGATATGTCTGAAGGAAAAACTAGGCACAATAGAAATTCCATACAGTTTGTCTTACTACATAAATGAATTCCCAGGGTAGGTGTTACCTGTAAAAAATAACATTTTTGGCAATATTTTAATTTGTTGTTCTTTGCTACTGACACAATACTGTGTTCCTAGGCATGGACCAGCCTTGGATATGTTGATTACACAGAATTGCAATCCTTACAGAAATTATTGCTTGTATCACTGTGTTTCTTTTTCATGGGATAGGTCCACAGGGCTCAGTTCATGAAGTTTGCAGAGGTGGAAAACCATGATGACTTTCACGCTAGTGAAGAGGGATATATTCACACACAGGACTGCAAGGGGTTTGTAATAATATATGATGTGGCCTTAGGGGACCTGAAGGAGCTTGAGAACCAGCTGCTGCTTGTGGCCAGCCAGTACATTGAGAAAGATAAAAGTAAGATATCTACAAGTTCAAAACAACTGCGATAACTTGGTTGTCTGTTTTCAAGGTAGGCTGATCCTATAACTTCTTGAGTTGTTGTTGTGCTTCTGCAGGACCAAGTTCTAACTGTATTTTTGGGAACTTTCTTTATCCTTCTGGTTAGACATGTGTTGCAAAGACCTAAGTGAGAATGTGGAATTGCTTGTCACATGTTGTTAATGTCACAGTTTTGCATTTATTCAGGGTCATAGACATGAAAGTCATCCTGAAGGGGAAAATAACACAGAAGGGACATTTACTTTTGTAGTTAAGAAATATAATGAGCAAGTGCATCTTCCAGGCACAGAGAGATTCTGAAAATAATAATGTTAATTATTTCTGAATGTCTTTCTAATTACTGTATTGGATTGTTTTTCTGCATAACTAAATTTACCTCCCACTACTTTTAACCTTTTCTCGGTTGTAAATAAGAAGCTGCAAAATATTTGATGTTCCAGATTTCCTTTTTTTCCTGCTTTTTTTTTTTTATTACAGTAGGAACTGAGTTGCAACAGACTGTGTTATGAATTTCTAAAAAGAGCAGCTGTACTTCCAGAATAACAAGGAGGAAGAAACTTGCAATTGTAGAAGATATGAGGGGAGGACCATTAGAAAATGGTGAATAAATGGCACAAACATTTAGGGTATTCCGAGACTTGCACAGATTATCTCTTAAATCACTAGAATTACTTTCGCTATTGATAGGATAATGTTTACAATGCTTTAGCATGCTTCCCTAAACTGATTGTTCTGACAGAGAATTCAGGGTGTAGATGGGGAATAAGATGACCAGAAACCTTTTCAAACCTGTGAATGCCTAAATGCCTGCTAGGAACTTCAAAGAAGCTATAGTTACCTGAAGGTAACTATAAAGTTACCTGAAGGTCCTCCCTTGTGGACCTTCTTCTGGAGCATCTTTGATATGAGGAAAGGCTGAGAGAGCTGGGACTGTTCTGCCTGGAGAAGGCTCAGCAGGGATATAATCAGTGTGTATATATGCCTATATATATGTGTATATATGAAGAAGAGGGAGCCAGACTCTTCTCAGTGGTCCCCACTGACAGAACCAGGGGCAATGGGTGCAAACTGAAACACGTGAAATTCCATCTGAACACAAGGAATTGCATTTTTACTGTGGGGGTGATCAAACACTGGCACAAGGTGCCCAGAGAGTCTGTGAAGCCTTCATCTGTGGAGATATTCAAAACCTGACTGGACATGGTCCTGGGCACCCCACCCTAGGTGACCCTGTTTGGGAGCAGGGGCTTCGGTTGAATGACCTCCAGAAGTACTGTCCACCCTCAACCATTCTGTCACGACGGGAGGCAGACTACAGACTGAGGTAGAGTACTCTGGAAGTGTGTTATAACAGTTGCTGTTTATATAGGTCACCTTATCACCTTCACACCGTACACTTGATCATGTATAACCTATCTTAGCTCCTTATGCTCTTTTTTTGTTATGGTCTCTTGCTTCATGCCGTGAACCCAAACACTTTTAGTGCTGACTTCTCTAGAACTCATGGACTTCAAATAACTCTTTTGTTCAGCTTTTGAAAAATAAGACACTTAACGTCTGGAGCTGAAGAGCAGCTACTAAAACCTCTTTTATATACCTCATAGCTGATTTTTAACTCTGCAGCTCTAAACATTTCAGATTCACTCTACCTGACTTATCATTTATTGTCAAATTGAGTTCTACTTTAGGCAGTATCGCAACCAAGAAACCAAAAGCATTATTTCTTTAAGAATTTTTCATAGCCTGGTAGTGTAGAAATACTTGCAGTGATTTTTTATTTCCTTCCTTCACAGTCATTTTTAAATTATGCAGACTGACTTTTCTAATAGCAAGCCATCTGAAAAAAACCCTCTCCTCTGGGTCTGCACTCTGCCCTCTTACATCTCTTTGTAAAATTTATCTTTGAGTAGTTCATGCTGCTTTTCTTTGATCTGAAGTGAAAGTGAGGTGGTGAAGAAAATCCCAACATGATTTGATGCTGTGAAAAATAAAGCTTCTCTTTCCTGCTGTATTTTTCTTGTGCTTTCCCTGGCTTTATCTCTTGATGTGGGTCGTTTGAACTGCAACCATTGCCCTTTATCTCAAGGAATATTTGTTAAAAGATGATGGAAGAGATATGTTTAAATCAAATGCCTGGTGTGCTTGTTCTTTGCCTTGCAGAATACTCTGGGGCTCTCCAAAGCTTGTGGGACTTGAAATCTTTTCCTGGCCTGAGGTTCCCTAGCAAGCAAAAACCACAACCCTGTGCTATAAATAAAAAGAATTACCACAAACCCTGGGACTCTAGGCATGTGGTAATCCCTCTGATACTGGCATCTGCTTGTTTTCTACTTAATTTTGTTTTGTTTTAGGCAATATAGCTTGTAAGCAGTCCAGTGGCAGCAACATCCTTGGCTGGGCACATGCCTCTGTGGATTGATTTGCTGTGCTTCTTGACCTCTGGACCTGTAAAACTGCTCTCTTGGAAAAAAATATGCCAGGTACAGAAGCTTTTCTTGGAGAGGAAACAGTGATTTGCATTCAGTTCACTTCAGGTTGTGTAAGGTTCTCTTTCAACAGCATTTCCTGTTGCATCTACAGACGGGTGCCAGAGCCAGCAGTCGTGGGTGCTGGTACAGGTTTGAGATGGATGTGTTGGAGCCTGGTGCTGAGCTGGGATGGGTGCAGAGGGTTGGAGCTGCTGAATGCAGTGAGTTGGGTCCAAAGGACCCCGTGTAGTGGTTTTTGCAACAAGGGAGCAGAAATGCTCTTGTTGTCAGACAGCATCCTCTGTAGCTGCTGTTTCAGGGACTGGAAGCGTGTCTGCAAAGCCTTAGGAAGAGTCACTCACGACTGGGTGGGTATAATTGGGATAATTGGGCGGGATAATTGGGAAGGACAAGGCCATCTACAGAGCAAATTTTCAGAGCGTGGTGGGTCCCCCCTTTCATGCCAGGGAATGGAGCAAATGCAGACTAGGAGGAATTAGGTCCAGACCTGAGGAGCCTGTGGCACTAGGAAGTCCAAGATGAATTTTTTTCCATGGTCCTGGCTGTCCCTGCTTTTCAGGGTTGGAGCAGGAAGCTTTTTATGACTGTCATGATAACAGTAATTATTGCAGCCTTGCAAAGCCCATGGAGGACTCAGTCTGTAACTGGCTAGGCCTATCATTTGGATTATGCTTTGTCAGAAGGAACCAGAGGCATATTTTGTAGGTTACAGCATAAAAAAATAATCTATTTATTAATAAGACCTATATATATGATTGTCTCTAAATTATGGATTTATTTCTTCTTTGTTAGTTAATGTGTCTGAGCAAAAAATGCCACGATTTTGTATGGAGTCAAAAAACCCCAACAAACATCCAACACTTAAAATGTGTATTAAGTGATGTGTAGATTTGCCATTCACAGGGGCTGCTGCATATTCTGCAGGCTTTCCTCTTCCTCTCTCTGAACCTAGTCATGTGTCTGTGTTTTGCCTTGGGACAGGAAACCAAAGAGTCTTTCTGCCCAAGGACTTTGGTCTTGAAAGATGAAGAATAGGTAAGTTCAGAGGAAGGGACCCAGGGGAGCTTGGAAAGTTTTTTCTGTCTATGGAATTCACCAGTCCCAAGGGCAATGCTGTGAGTGTCAGGAAGCAGAGAGAAGCAGATAGTCCATTTCTGAACAGGGAGGAATGCCACTAATTGAGGTCGCCTTCACACACTTGAAATGTTTTGATTTCAGTCCTGGAGTAACACAGGGCAGCTCTTAAAGTAGGAATGCTAGAAGGTGTTAGGGAATCTCCTGTGTACCACTGAGGAGACTTTAAATAGAAAACCTTTTAAACTAAAGTAGTTGTGTGTAGTTTAGGAAATCTCCTAAGGCCACTCTCCCATTTTCATAGAGGAGCTTTGTGTGATGGAGATATATAAAATTCCCTCTAATTGCCTTGTTCACTAAGTTTCTGCTCTCATCCCAATAGACTTTGCCTTCCATTGCTGTATGATCATGTGAATCTACCTTTTATTTTTATCATAGAACTTCTGTATAAGGAAATTTTATTTCTTTTTGGAAGAAAAACTCCCAGTAGAGAAGAATGAAACTTCTACAGCAACAGTGCTCTAATTCTCTTCAAAAAAACATCAAAAAGTGTATTCTGGAAGTCGCACAACACAACTCTCTAGGCAGGATTAAATGTACAGATGTGCTGTTGCTGGAGGTCTTTTGTTTTTAGCTGAAATTAAATGGAAGTGGGTCTTGCTAGCTTTGTTTCCAGCTGGGTAAGAGTTCCTTCTGAATGAGGAAACAATAGCCCTTTGTTCATCAACTGAGATGAGCTTAGCCAATGTAAAACTTGCTTATGGCCTATTGCTGCACTGTCTTAGATTCCTCCAAAACAGTTCAGGTCAGGCAGGTCTAAATCAGAGAACTTGACTGTTTCCATTGAAATCTGAATTCTTATCCACCGAGTTACCTCCTAAACACTTCTGCATCTTCCTCTTCCACAGTCTTCTGGTCTCAGTATGGAAAGTAATGTGAAAGTTTTTCCACTTCTGTGTTAATGTAAAATATGCAGACGTAAATCATTTCATATCGACACGACTGATTTATCCAGAAGCAAAGCAATTAGTATTTTCAATCCCCTAATTGCCATCTGACCAAAAAGTACTGCAATGTCATCTTGAAAGTTTACGTGCTGTCATGCTTGGCAAGTTTCTTTTTCTGTCCTAAGATGTGGGTGTTTGTAATTAAAATTTTTATTTAAATAAAACTTTACAGCTATTCTTGGTAGAGGAGCCTGAAGAGAGCATACACCTTTGTACATCTTTAATTACATCTTCAATTAATTTGGAGTTTCTCCAAAAAATACAAAGTTACTGTGACAGTCATTGCCAAATGAGATAGCGGAGAGTTTTGGATGAGTCTGCACATTTCAGGTTGGGGAAAATGAAGTTTTTCAAAGATACAAAACCAGTGTGTGTGCTGAAAAAGAAACAGAGAATGGTTTAGCTGTGGAAAGAAGTAGGTGTTTTTAAAGTAGTAAGTATGTTGGGTTGTTACTTTTTAAAAGGAAAAATGTGTAGAATAAAAAAATCTTCATGCTTCAGTAGAAAAAACCACAATGTTAGGTATGCAAGATTTGTAAGAAATTTCTATTGTGGGCCTTTTATTCTATGTTCTGTTCCTGAGCCTTCTTATGAAGCATTCAGTAATGCTCTGTACCAGAAACAAGATGCCAAACCCGGTCACTGTTGGTTTGATACAGGTGGCAACCCCCATGTTCAGAAACCTCTCCCCAACAAAGAATGAATATTTTGGTGAATAAGCATTTCTAAATGTGCTTCTGAATATTTCTTCAGCTTCTGGATGTTTACGCTGAAGCTTACCAACAGGCTTTGGACCCAGAGGAAAGATTTGCTTTGGCCCAAGCGACCACTGACATCATGCAGAAGCCTTCACAGTTTGATCTCAACCTTGAATATTTTGTCAACACTTCCAAAGATGAATGGATCTGTTTACAACTTCACCTCTAACTGCTGAGGGACATAGTAAACCAACAAGTAGGTTGAAGTTGCAGTTTATCCATCTTGGGGAAGTAGGAGATGAAATTCAGAATGGGAAGCTTTGATTATAGCCTGCCTGGATTTACAGTGTTAAGATGGGTTAAAACTAATGTAACGGTGAAGTCTATGGATGCTTTGTAAATTGAAGGCCTGAAGCTCAAGAACAGAAAGCTATCATTTCATTAAAATCAGGAAGAAAATGTTCTAAAGATTGCAGAGCTTTGTGTGTCACGTTAAAGCTACATCTCCTACTGTTTGAGACAATTAGAAATAATAGTTGAGAGGTGTGGAAGCTAAATAAAATTATAATCTGTATTTGTTCTGTAATGCAGTGGATAAGGAACTGTAGTAAGAGAGAAGAGACTTTAAAAAGAGTATAAACAGAGCTTCTACTTTAAAGTACACTTTGAAAAGCAGTGTCTTTCAGACAGTCATGAATTCCGGTGCTAATAATTAAAGCACAATATTTGAAAACCTCGCATTTTTCCTCTTGTTTAAAAATCTGCCACAGCTTTCCTCTGTATCCTGCCACAAGATATTTCCTTTCTCTGAGGTTTGATTTCAGAGGCTGCAAGTTGAGAAGTGTAATGAGTTTTAATGTAACTTGGCTTTTAGTCCATAAAGGGAAATTTGGGGTTCAGTACAAGAGGCTACCCTTGTGCTGCTGTTGCCACTAATGCCACCATATTGATAGCAATAAAAATGGAGCCTTTTCAGCATGGTTGGAGTTCAAATTTTGTTCTGAAGGAATATGAAAATTCAAAATAATTTTAGCACAATAGTTCCTCTCAAATAGGTACATATATAATTGATTTGAAAATGTATATATATATATATGACTTTTTGCAACTTATATTTAAATGAAGAATAGTTGGGTTTCCCTTGATTTCTAGCTATGTGTGAATTTTTTTGGCTAATGTCACTTGTGTTTATTGCTGAGTTTTAGACAGATGCCCAGAGGGAATATAACCACAAGGTTTGTTGGGAAGATCAGAGAAGTGGCATTAGTGAATTTGGACTTCCTTATAATGTAATTACTAAGCAGCTTATCTCTCTTAACACTAGTTGGTGAGTAATTATTCAGTTCTATTTTTTTGTTCTAATTTCTGTGACTGATTGTAAAAATTTGGGATCCAGCACCTGAAAAGAAGACTATTTGAAAAAATTACAGTCTTAAGGTGAATCAAGAAATGGATGAGTATCTCATGTTATTTAGTTTGATGCTATTTAGATAACCAGAAAAACATTCAAGAAGAAAAGTGATTCCTCCCCCACTGTCTTTACACTGTCCTTCCATGACAATGAATTGGATAGTTGCATCTTGCAGTACATTAGGGCATTCATATTTCTATGGGTACAGACTACTGAACAGTACTGATGAAAGTGGGTGCTGAGGTTAACGTCGCTTTAGACTTCTTGCATCAGTATCCTGACCTGGCTTCACCACTTTCACTGACCTTTAGCCACAGTCTTTCAAGCACAACTGCCCAGCTGTTGCTTGTCCTCAAACCAGGACATTTACACAGCAGCTAATGCACACCCAGAAGCCAAGAGCCCCTTGCCTCTGATCCCTTCTGGGTTCCTGCCTCTGTCTCAAGCCCCTTGGCCCTATTCCTCCCTCCCTATGCACATTTTGATTTTATGTTGGTTATCTGAGGGCTTGTTTTCAATGGGCAGGCGTAATAGATGTGAAAATGCCATTAATAAAACATGTCAGCTAATGAAAGAGAATTTTAATCATTTTCTGCTTTCATTAGCAAATGAGACTACTTAGATGTGTTCCAACATAATTACATTTATTAAGGCTTCAGTTCTATTTTCAGATTTGTTGATTGATTTCTGATGCCACTAAAGCCATTGCAATTTATTTGTGCAAATTAAGCAATTGCAAGGTTTCTTTGTATAAAATCCTTATTTGAGAGCTATTTATTCTTTATTTTTTTCTTTCTTTGTGTTTGTTGGGGTTTCTTTCTTCATCTTCTTTTTTTTTTTTTTTTTGGTAGTCCTACTTTGAAGAACATATATTTGAGGGAGTTTCACCCTTCTCTTGGTCTGGTGTGCTTGATCCCCGAAGTTCTTCAGTGTATCTACCAGGAATTCTACAACATCTACACTGAAAACAATCAGTAAAGCAAGTAACATAGAAAAGCAAGTACTTCAGCTAGTAGTTGATGAGTGGCTAACTATGGAAAAACAAGAAAACTTTTACAGCTTTCAGATTCAAAAAGGTGTAAATTCCATTTTTCTGTTAGAGATGACTCTTTAAAGGAGAATGCCCAAGAGTGTGTTCATTTATGCTTGCTGGTTAATACTATGTGATTCTTAATTCAATTACTTGCTTGTGATTGGTGAAGATCAGTTCCATCCACACTGAAACCAAGATTTTTTTTCTGCAAATGAACACAGAAAAATAGAAGTCCTGATCTCATGCTAAGAACAATCAGCTTAATGAGAAGGAAAATGCACACACTTAAAGTGCCATGAGATCACAGTAAGTCGCATGCTACTTTGCCAGGTGAGTGTGTGTGCTGTCTGCAAAGAAAAAAACTCAAAAAACCAAACACTGGACATTAAAGCAAATATTGTTATAGGTGGAGCCAGTTATTACTTTAATGTCCACCATTTCCTGATGTAGAACTCTGAATTTGGTTGGTTATAATTTTGATAGATGCTAATTATTGTGAATGAAATTATCAATGCTCGATGTCTCTACTGGGTTGATTTTTTAATTTATTTTTCTTTAATTAGTCCAGCTTAGCTGTTGTTGAGAGCAAGAAATGGAAAATAAATTATTTCATCTGTTTTCTCTACAAGATTGTAATACAGCTATGCTTCGGAGCGTACATTTCAAGTTTGGCAACTCATTAGGTAGGGATATGCCATGCTTTCACTCCTGCCAAGTTTGTCCAGAATAAATTAAAATAAAATACACTATTACAACAGTCTCAGTGGGAAGACATTATCTGAAGTTTCTATGTGCCCTCATATACCTATAACCTGAGGCAAATAAGGCCTTGCCAATGTCCCTGCAATAATAGATCTGTTCTTAGTGATACACATTTCATTTGGGCCTGGGCACTGAAAGTGAGTCCAAGGAGCTAGTAGCACAGACTGTCCCTCACATTGCCTTCACTGCAGGCAGAGGAGGAAGCTGGCTGAGCAGATTAGTGGGGACATGCGGCAGCTTTGCTGGTGGAGTGAGAGATGGGCTGGAGCAGCTGGCTTGGTAAGTGGGGTGGCAGCTAGTAAATGGGAATGGAAATTGAGGTAGGTGAAAAGCTGGGAGACACAGACAAGTTCTAAGATTCAGTGAGTTCCTTCCATTTGAAGGGAGCAGAAATAGAGGGAAAAAAGTGCACTGCAGACTGTGTCTGGGTCAAGAAGGCACCTCGGGGGGATGGGGGTGGAGGGTTGAGAATTGTTTAGTAAGAGATTGTTTCAAGCTGTCCAAAAGCAGTGATAATAGGATTTGCTAATCAAGGGGGTAAAAATGAAAAGTTTGAGGCATAGAGACAGCATTGGTTAGATGAAGAGACTGTGAAGACAGTGTTGGGTAAGAAAGTATAGAAGCAAACTAAAGGCAGAAGGACACAGCATCCCAGGTTACTCCCCTCCCTGGCCTAGAGCAAAACCCAAAATTTACTTATCCAGCATCTCTCTGCTACCAATAAAACCCACTGGCACTGTCTTACTACCCTTGTCCACAGCAGAACACAAACAATTCCTTGCTTTTTAAATTTTAAATCCTAGAAATCAGTGACAGAGTTCTGTGATGGATCTTACAATTACCACACTGCTGTTACCAAGGGGGAAAGGGAGGGATTTTGTTGTTTACTTCTTGCCCATTCCTTTTCCTCCAACAGAAGCTGCAGATGAAACAAACACACGCAAGTAGGCAATATTTAGAAAGACATTAAGGTGATAAAAGTCAAGCATTTAAATTTTAGGAAATTTTCCTTTGCCAGAGCAGATTTAATTTGGTTTCCTTTTGCATAGACATGATGATTCAGTCTTCACATGTTCACATTCTTTTCCTTTATTACTTGTTATGCTAAAATCAACATTTCTGTCCTTCCTAGACTGCTCTTTTTGTGACCCTGGACCTCATTCTTTCATGTTATTCCAACCCTTCACTAAGTATGGTGTTACAAGATCCAGTTTTTATTCTTCATCTGACTTCCTATACATCTTTCAACACTGTAATAAAAAAATTACTCAGGGGCGAGGTACAGATGCTGCTAGGTTGGGAGCAGGTGCTTGTCCTATGTAGAAGTATCAGTGTGCCAAACAGAAAGAAAAGTGAATTCAAGACTTAAAAGATTAAATGATCCACTGGAAGCTGTGAGATCTTTCTTGCTCAACCCAAAGCAGGATCAGCTATACTTACGTTATTGCCATGAGATAAGTGTCTGTCCTGTTCTTAAACATGTCATATGATAGACTTTTTTCAAGCAGTCTGTTGTAGTGCTTCACAAGCATCACCTTTAGCAAGTTGTCCTTAAAGTCTAGCATAGATGTGCCTTGCTGTAGTGTAAGCTTATTACCACTTCTCTTGTCCTCATTGGAAATAGAGAAGATCCTAGTCTCCTTTATAGCAGCTCTGTGAAGAAGCACATAAAGGTGGATTACCCTGTCCCACCAATCCAGAGTCATAGAATTACAAAAGCACATTGTACAACACTGGGTAAGAGGGTCAAATTAAAGTTGCACAACTTCTGACACTTAACTTTGGGATCTTCCTTTTCAAACTTTGGGGTTTTTTTCCTCCAGTGTAGCTGTGAAGGTATAGCCAATGGTTGGTGTTAAAATCTAGAGTTTTATTGCTAATAACTGTGTGGCTGGGTTCATGTTTCCTCATAATCTGTGATTCACTGGTCACAAGCAGCAAAGTGTGAAGCTGCTCTCAACTCTAGGAGTGGCCACATCTGCCCTGCCTGGCATGAGCAGGGTGGCACAGTTGTACAGGTTGTAACAGACAAGGAACATCTTTTCCTGCAGAGCTGTTCCTGCCACCATTTTCACAGTACAACAGCCAATGGACCATTGTCTTCTTTCCAGCTAGCCACATTACCAAGCTGCAGGTTTTGATCGTTTTTCTTTCCTGGGGTTTCTGCTCTTTTGGAGGCTTCCACCACCCCCACAGAAATAGGGTCTAGCTTTGCTGAGTTAGGTGACCATATGAGTTTGCTGTCCCAATTTTGGAAGCATCATATGTACAGAGACACCTCTGCTGGGATCTGCACACTCTGTAGAGGAGGAATGGCCTCAGTTAGTGATAAGTGAACCAAGTTACAGAGCCCCTGATTTAGAGAGGTGCATACATACAAAAGCCTTCTGAATTTTGATTTTAATAAAAAAGGGAAATATCTTGTGTTAGATATAGAAAATAAATAAAATAAACTTCATTAAGTCCTTCGAGTAAAGCCAGGTTTATAGAATTAGCGTCTTTATCTTTGCAGTGGCAAAACACTAGTGTATATTTTAGGGGTCAGGATAGGACAGGGTGGGTTCAATTCTGACCTTGCATAGGTTGCAAGTCAGAAGCAATTCAAGTCATGATTTATTCCAGGAAAAGAAAAAGGACAACAGTCCCCTAAAGTATTTAAAGAACTTTGTTGTCTGTATGTAAATGATTTCTCTGTTTCCATATATTTTTCCTTCCCCTTTCTTTGCAGTTATTTGCTGAGGTACTGATAGAAGACCCTGGGCCAGTGCAAGAGATTTCTTTATCACTATTTAGGTGGGAGCAGATGAAGAAAAAAAGACAGGCAGAGAAAAACAGCTTTTTAACCTGGATTCCTTTTTCACACTCCTGGAGCTTGTCATGCTGATGGAGGTGGCAAGTGAGAGTGCACAGTTAGCCAGGTCAGTGGGTCAGTAGTGCTGTCTTAGTGGCCTCAGAGAAGTGTGGTTTGTAGGGAAAAAGTACCTTCTTTTAAATGGGCTGCCTACTACAGCTGGAAATAAACATAGACAAGAAGAAAGGTGATTTATGTTGTGGGAGATATGTTTGCTTGTTACATGGAGATGGAGTCTACCTGAGGTTTGAAAATGTTCATTAGTTTCAAAAGCTGAGGCCACACTGCTCCTCAAAGATTAACAGGAGAAGCCCTTTCCCAGTGAAAAGACCAAAATTTTGTCAAAAGGAGGAGGAGCAGGAGGAACTCACAGATTGAATGAGCACAAAGATGCCTCCTCCTGCAAAGTTTTACAAAGATGATTATTTTAACTGCCTTCTTATGAAGAGTAGTGCAATATAAGAAAAGGCACACAGGAAGTATAAGCTTTGTTCACCATTAGAGTTAGGACAGCATAAAAATTGTTCTGGCTATGGTGATCCTCACAATGCTAATGAAATAATCTACACAAGGGAAGTCAGTGCCATGCATTTATGGAGTTATCAGCTGGAGGATATGACAGTTGGTACAGGAAGACAAAGAAGATAAGGACTGAGCTAATGGGGAGACTACAAAGGGTAGTGTTGAACTGCTGGCATGGAGGCAGGTTATTAGTGAGATTCCTATTGTTCAGCTCCATATTACTTGACATTTTTATTAATGATCTCAGTAGAAAACATAAGAGGGTGTTATTAAATCCAGGACATTGTAGTGCTGGCAGATAAAACTGATATGAAAAATAAATGGAATATCTTACAGGAAGAACTCACAGTTCTAAGGACTGGAGTAGTAGAATGGAGATTAACATCAATGACACAAAGCTTAAGGTTATGCATAATAAAAGGAAATTCTCCTGTGAACTTTGAGCTTATTAGTTGGAAGCAGCAGAGGAGGAGAAAGAACTGGTTGTTTAGCTGGCCATGACATGATTGTAAACTGCCAACATTCTGCAGCCGTGGCGAGGGAAAGCCATTATATCTTTATGTGAATCAGGCAATGAGTTTTGTAACCAGTAGAGAGAGGGAGAATTGATGTTGTGTACGTGATTCTGCTGTGGCCTCACCTGGATTATTAAGTATAATTTGGAGATTTGTTTTCAGGCAAGATAAATCCAGATTGGAATGGGAGCAAAGATGATCTAATAGCTTGCTGGGAGGAAATAGAGAATGCATTTTACAAAAGCAAATGAAATATCTTGGCTTGTTTATCCTAGCAAAATGAAGACTGAGAGAAGATAAGAATTTTCTCTATAAATACACTGGGAAGATAAGCACTGGGAATGGAGAGGACCTATTTAAGCTAAAGGCCAGTTTTGGCAGCAGAACAAATGGATTTAATCACTCTGAATAAAATAAAGCTGGAAATTAAAAAGGGGATTTCTAAGAATCAGGAAAAAAAAAAAAGTTCTGGAAAGAGTGAAGAGTAGAAATTTTTAAGTGGGTTTTCATTAATTTATGAAAAGGATTTGTGGGACATGATTGCTTGCAATAGCAAAGTTGATTGTGTAGAATAGATGACATTCCAGTGTGTTTTTTCTTTGTCTTAACCCTTTCTCTAGCTTTCTTCTTGAAAATTTAGAGTCTGTATCAAAACATAAGCAGCATGTATTTTCAGCAGCTGAAAACCTAATCTTTAAGATAGGCGTGCCACAACCATTCAACTTATTTTGGTTGAAAACCTAATTTTCTGTCCCAACTCTTTTCCATTAAGATAAGTTCTTGAACAGCTATAATTTGATATCTGGAACTTTCTTGGGCAAACTAACTAACAGGTTAATTTACTTCAACCTGGGCAATTCCATGAAGCAAGAAGGTCTCCTTTCTTGGCAATTTTTGTTTCTTGTGTGGATACTTAGCTTCTAATAGACTATAGATTCTAGTTAAACTTCTTCCACTGGTTGAGAGAACTCTGTGTTCCTTCACTCATGCACATACATATAAACACACACACTTATTTTCTGGTAATTAGTAAGGGGTAAGGTTACACTGCAATTTTTCACTTAGCTGAAAAATCAATATCCAATTGCCTTTATTTCACAAAACCTATAGGAATTTAATATCTTCAAAGTCCTGTCTCTGTAACAGAATTCGTTAATATTCACCAACTGATGTAAAAGTTATCCAGAGGAGACAGTTGAGGAGACTGGATCATCTCATGGCTGAATGTCTTGTGAGAACAGGACTAAGAGGACATACTCATATGAGGTGACATACTTAGAAAACCTTGAAAAGTAGATGTAAATTGTCATTTTCCTGTATGGGAAGTCAGCAGAAAGTTGTGACAAAAAGTAAGGTTTCATGATGCATAGGTAAGGTCATTATCTTCACTTAAATAGGAGATGGTTAAGTCAGTCTAGATACCAGTACAAACGTAAATAGTTTATTCAATATGACATTTCGAGGGGCTATTTTTACATCTTCTTTTGATGGGATGAAGCTCACAGATCAGTGTAATCTGAGTTATATGTAACTCTGTTAGATGCTCAGATTCAGACTGAAACATCAGCAAGGTTAGTAATCGTCTTTCCTGCTGTGCAGAGTAAAATGAATGTACCTACATTTGTGGATTCCTCTACCTTATACCATAGCTCTTGTCAGACTTTTGAAGGTGATCTACCAGAATTACTCCCATTACTTGCCTACCCCTCTGTTCTCAGAGTAGAAGGTCATTCACATCTAAAAGTACACATTTGTCATGTAGGTACTGTTCCTTACAGCCCTTGTTGCTTCTGTTTGTTCATCAGGGTTCTTCAGTTCCTCAGTATTTGTCTTCTACCATCTTATGAAAAGGGACATCCTTTGGTAAAGTAGGAGAGTTAGACAGTGCAGCTTTAGTCTGAATTTTGCTCCTCTATTTTCATTTGACACAGTCACCTGTTTTAATCTCTTTTTTTTTGGTATGTTTTCTCTTCGCACAATATTAATAAGCTGATTTGTATGCTGATGTTTGTTCTGTACAGGCAATTCATACGTTTGTATTGGGTAAATAAGAGAGCAACATTTATAAAAATTACACAGAGCTCTTTTTTTTTTTTTTTTTTTTTAAGACCTTAGAGTTGATTTTGGCTCTCCTCCATATGATTATTGACTGATGCTCATAATGTCTTTCATTTATTATTTTGTCTCCTCCCCTTTTCCTTACTTTGCAGGCAGGGAATGCTACCTGATTTTATAGGACAAAGAGATAAGTCTTCTAGGTCCTATTTGTGTCTTTCTCACATTCTTACAACATAGCTTCTCTGTGACCTGGTTTCTTGACTGAAAAAACACCTGCCTTAGATGTCAGGAGGAAGTAAGGGAGTGTTTTATTCCTTAGCAGTCTTTTTTTTTTCTTTTTGACATCTTCTTACACTACATGAGGAGAACCATCACAGGCCAGATCAGTGTTCCTATGGTCTTGCATCTGAAGGAGTGCAGGGATGGATCCATAGGGAGGAAATATAAAAAGCAGGGCAATGCCCAATTTCAGACAACTGCTGCTTTAGAGATTTCCTGAGGTAGTGGTTGCACCTAGACCACATGTTTACTGGCTGCTGATGGACTGCCCTCATAATTTGCTATACTGGGGAGGTTTTATTGAGGTGATGTAATAGAATAAATGTTTCTTAAGTTATGAAGTTGCTGTTTTAATAGTAATAATGTGTACAAGCTCTGCTTGTCCATTGAATCTTCCTCCCTGGAAGTCAGTTCCCTTCCCAATTTTTAGTCTAAAAAAGTCCTTTCTAAATAGGGACATTTAGCATATTTCCCTTGATTTTCCCTTATGACATTGTAGGCTTGCAAGTTATTGTCACAGAATCACAGAATCACAGAATCACAGAATAATCATGGTTGGAAAGGACCTCCTAGATCATCAAGTGCAACCATACCTAAAAGAAAAAAAAAACACCTAAATACCTGACCATTAGGAAAAAAAAAAAAAATCCAACACACAAGCCCCCTACATGCCTGTCCCTAGAGCATGTCATGAAGCACCATGTCAACTTGTTTCTTAAATAAGTCCAGGGATGGTGAATCAACCACTTCCCCAGGTAGGCTGTTCCAGTGCCTCACCACTCTCTCCATAAAGAATTTCTTCCTAATATTTAATCTAAACCTCCCCTGCTGTAACTTCAGACCATTTCCCCTGGTTCTGTAATTAGTAACTAAGGAGAAGAGGCCACCATCCTGAAAGGCCACCTCCTTTCAGGTAGTTGTAGAGGGCAATGAGGTCCCCCCTCAGCCTCCTCTTCTCCAAACTAAACATGCCCAACTCCCTCAGCCTCTCCTCATACGACTTCTTCTCTAAGCCCCTCACAAGCTTGGTAGCTCTCCTCTGGACACGTTCCATCACATCAAACCTCAAGATAAATTTATTCCCTTGCAAAAAAAAAAAATAAATCAAGTAGAGGAGGCACGAGACCTGCATGGATAAGCAAGGAGCTGCCAGAAAAACTCAAATGGAAGAGGGAAATTTACAATATATGGAAAAAGGATCTGGTTAATTGGGAGGATTACAGAAATGCTGCCAGAGTATGTAGAAACTCAACAAGAAAGGCCAAGGGTCTCTTGGAACTTAGTCTGGCTATCAGGAGTGGTTATCAGGAGTAGCCAAATGGATTTACTATGGGGAAATCTTGTTTGACTAATCTGATATCCTTCTATGAAGGCATGACCAAATGGGTAGATGGAAGGAGACCAGTGGATGTCATATACCTTGACCTCAGTAAGGCTTGTGAAACTGTCTCCCACAACATCCTCGTAGAAAAACTCAAGACATGTAGGATAGACTATCAGACTGTGAGTTGGATTGAAAACTGGCTCAACAACAGAGTTCAGAGGGTTGTGATCAGCAGTGCAGAGTCAAATTGGAGGCCTGTGGCCAGTGGTGTTCCCCAAGTATCAGTATGGGTCCAGTTTTGTTGGATGTCTTCTTCAGTGACTTGGATGAAGGGATAGAGTGTACCATCGGCAAGTTTGCTGATGATACGAAACTGGGAGGGGTGGCTGACACACCAGAAGGCTGTGCTGCTGACCAATGAGACCTAGATGGGCTAGAGAGCTGGGCGAAGGTGAATCTCACGAAGTTCAACAAGGACAAGTGTAGAGTCCTGCATCTGGGGAGGAATAACACCAGGCACAAGTACAGATTAGGGATCATCCTGCTGGAAAGCAGCTCCATGGAGAAAGACCTTGGAGTCCTAGTGGACAGTAAGTTATCCATGGGATAGCAATGTGCCCTTGTGGCCAAGAGGGTCAATGGTATCCTGGAAAACTGTGTCCAGCAGGTCTAGGGAGGTTCTCCTCCCCCTCTACTCTGCTCTGGTGAGACCACACCTGGATTACTGTATCCAGTTTTGGGCTCTCCAGTTCGAGAGACATAGGGCTCTACTAGAGAGAGTCCAACACAGAGCTTTGAGGATGATTAAGGAACTTAAACATCTCTCTTACGAAAAAAGGCTGAGAGAACTGGGGCTGTTCAGTCTTGGGAAGAGAAGACTGAGAGGGGATCTTATTAATGTCTATAAATATCTGAGGGGTGGGTGTCAAGTGGTAGGAGCCAATCTCTTTTCCATGGTGCCCTGTGATAGGAAAGGAATAACGGGCATAAGCTAGAACATAGGAAGTTCTACCTCAACATGAGGAGAAACTTCTTTACTGTGAGGGTGACAGAGCACTGGAACAGGCTGCCAGGGAGGTTGTGGAGTCTCCTTCTCTAGAGACTTTCAAGACCCACCTGGATGTGTTCCTGTGTGGCCTGCCTGAGGTGATCCTGCTTTGGCAGGGGGGTCGGACTCGATGATCTCCAGATGTCCCTTCCAGCCCCAATCATTCTGTGATTCTGCAGTTGAATTGGGGCAGTGAGTAGAAAACAGTACAGCAGCACAAAAAAACACATTTAAAACCAATACTTGAAAAAAGGCATGATTAATCTGAACAAGTAGATTTTTTTCACTGATTTAGATCAAGCTCATCTAGGAGGAATTAATGAGTTTCTGTAATGTCAACCACAAAACATGACAAGATATATTCTTTTCCTTACAATACTACTTCTGTAAACTAAAGCAACATCCTAAAATCACTAAATTAGGGCCTAGAGTGACCAATTCCATTAGGTGTTCTAAATTTAAAGGGGGAAAGAAATGAAAAGCATTTCTGAATATATCACTATTTTCCTCTCACCCTCAGTTTGGCTTCTTTCTCTGTCATACGCCATGCTTACAGATAATTTTGCTTTCATTGCAGATATATTCCATCTAGTCTATCAATAAGCATCCCAGAAATCAACAATGAAATTGGAAGGCTTAGTTTCTGTACAAGAGGTGGTGTTATTATGCAGGTGAATGATTTAATTTGCAGAATAAGCTAAAATGTGTACTACGTTATTATTTACTTGCTAGGGTATAAAAAGGCCTCAGTAGTGTGTTTAATAGACACTATAAGCTTCTCTGTAGTTTGTCTTTCTCTGAGTGATAATATGATTTAGTCTACTCTTTTATAATTAACTTCATAAAATTGCACTGAAATGGAGATTGTTAATGTGAAATCCTTACTGGGATGAAACTCTTTAAGTCAGCAGAGTTTTGTCTAAGGAATTTTGTTAAATAGAGCAGGATGTCTCTGTGTATCTGTATGCACACACAGTAACAACATTTGGTGTAGACTTTTATAATGAAAGAAAACAGCCTTAGTCATCAATGCTGTTTTTCATATTTAGCCCTTTCTTCTTTGTATGGGTCTATGAAAACTGTATCACAGAAAGCCAGGCTGTGGAGATTTCTTCCTTAAAGCTCTCTATAAAGTCTCCTTCTTGCCATGAACTCAGTCATGACCTGTACTCTGCAGCAGGGTGGCATGTAATTAAAAATTGGCTAAGGGAAAACAAATACATTTTATTTGGTATCTACTCCTTTCCCAGACTGTTTGCACTTGGCTGTACTGCCTGACACTGTCCTGCTCTACAGAAGAGAGCTGAGAATACAACTCATTAAATACAAAGGAATGAAATATTTCCCTGATCTCTGCATTCAGTCATGTTTCAATGATAACAATATATACAAACACTACAGAATGCTCTCCCTTACCCCTCCTTTAGTTAAATTAAGCTGCTGAAGCATTACAAGACAGAGAGCGATGTCTGTAGAGTAACCTGTCTTTTAAATGGCAGAGGAAACACCTAATATGTTGGTTTCTTCTTCTTTCTTCTTAGCTCATGGAATAAGAAGCATGCAACTTATCCTGGCCTGTCAGGTCATTCAGAAAAATGCTCTTTTGGCAGCTGTTCAGGAAGCCTCATTTTGTTACTTGGCCCAGCCTCCCCATACCCTGGATATAAAGGTTAGCAGCATCTTCTTCCTCATGTTGCACTAGTAATAATGGATTTTGTCAGACTTAGCCCAAAGAGGATAACTGTTAATTCTGTTTATAATCATTGGGATGGCAGTCCTGTGCAGCACTTGGAACAACATCACTGATGACTGCAGGAACTGCAGCGAGTGTGTATTAGCATATGACATAAAAATAAATGGTATTACATCAGTGATTTATTTAGTCTATTAGTTGGGAAAGTAATGAAGCATAGCTAAAAATATACCTCAAGAGAGGACTGAAAGAGGTTGGAGATGAGTTGGATTCAAAAAGCAAGGGTAAAATTGTATGGCCTATGGTATGCAGTAAGGCTAGCAATCACAGCCTGACCCTGAAATATGCATTTTTCTGGGATGGAAAAACCATCAGTTTCTGCCACTTTCTTTTGTTCTGTCTTCAGAAAAAAAGAAGTATGGTCAACACTATTTCCAATGGGAAACACTTGTGTCAGCCTGATGACATAATGTTGGTCCAAAAGCCACCTGACAGGGTCACCAAGCTATTGCTGTTCCTCATATTATATTTGGCTTTCTTTTTTTTTTGTTTTGTTTTCCATCCTGTGTTTAATATGTATGGTGCTCAGGCACTGCCCTTGCTTTATACATGCTAAATTGCTGTAGGGATCTGTGTTGCATTTTCTTACGCAGCTGGTGTGTTTCTTCTAGAGACAGCTGCATTACAGTGATGAACTAAGTGACCTCATATGCAATTCTGAATTCATAAGCAAAACCAGACTCTTTAGGGCTTGTCTTGCCTTCTCTGTGCTTATAATGGCATCTTTTTCTGTGTTCCTTAGCACACCCCAACCATTCCCCCTCAGCCTCCTCTTTCATCCGCGATGGTCCCTGTGCTCAGTCCCTTGCCATCAGGCAGTATCCTCAGCTCATTCCTGTGTATAGGAAGCACCCCTGTTTTGCCATCTATCTGGGCAAGAGGCACTGTGTTTCATGGCAAGCTCATAGCCATACAGGTGCTGCCTGCCTGGCTGTCATGCTGGGAGCCCAGCTGGCTGCTGCCTCCTGGGAGCTGAGCAAGCCAAGCAAAATAGTTAGGGATCAAACTCTCCTCGCCTTTTCCCTGAGCAGGGGGTTCTCCTCACTAGCTGAATGCTGATTTTGCAGAACTGGAAAGGATTTTATACACTTGAGACCTCTGTTCTTATGTCAAATGTATTTAAAATTAGTCAGAGGGTTCAAAAGTTGTTAGAGGTGGGTTGAACCAGCTGAGGGAATGAAGCAAAAGCATTTTTTTGTGTGACATCAGTTTCTTTCTATGTTTAAAAAAAATGAGTAAATAGTTATCACGACTCCCTGTTGTCTCATTTTGGGCCACTCAGAGCTGCAGTGTGGGGAGGGAAGGGAAAGATGTCTCGGATAGCTGTGACTTGCAAGCTTCTGAGCATGAATTAATGTTCCTAGAATCTTTCTTTCCTGCAACAGGAGGTGAATGTAAGGAAAGTCCTAGGGCCAACAAGCACCCCAGAGACTTTCAAATGCACTGATCAAACTTGTTTCACCACTGCATGGTTTGCACCTAGTCCCACTATAAGCTAGACAGTGATTCTGCACTATACAGCTGAGATCCGTTGGCCCAAACAAACTGACATCCAGATGGCCCACCAGAAAAATGCTTAGTATCGTGCAGTCAGAGCTGCCTGCTTGCTGCTGAGCAGGAACATTTTGCACCACTGTTCTCATGTTACTTTTGGCAGCACACGGGTCATGTCCCAGCGAGCTGCTGCACTGCAGTCACTTGGTAGGCACCCAGGCATTAAAAAAATGGCAGCTGGATGACCAGCTGTGCAGCCTGCCAGGGCTGGCCATGGTCTACTTTGTGCCAGAGGCTGGTTTCCATTCCTTAGAATCATAGAATCATAGAATGTTAGGGGTTGGAAGAGACCTCTGGAGATCAAGTCCAACCCCTCTGCCAAAGCAAGATCACCTCAGGCAGGCCACACAGGAACACATCCAGGCGGGTCTTGAAAGTCTCCAGAGAAGGAGACTCCACAACCTCTCTGGGCAGCCTGTTCAGTGCTCTGTCACTCTCACAGTGAAGTTTCTCCTCATGTGGAGGTGGAGCTTCCTGTGTTTCAGCTTGTGACCATTACCTCTTGTCCTATCACAGGGTACAACTGAAAAGAGACTTCTCACAGTGAAGTCTGAGATTCCCCATCTTCATTCCTAAGCAGGTCCTGCAGCACTGAAATCCACAGTGCACAACCTCGTTTTCTTTTTCAAATTGATTTTCTGTGCTGCAGAAGTGCTGGCATTGTGTGTCTCTGCTGTTAACCATGAGTAGTCTTACTCTGGAAAAAGCTCTTCATCCCCCAGTTGAAAATGATTGATCTTCCAGACATTTGAAGCTCTTTTACTGTCTAAATGCTGAATGGTTTATTTCCCACAGAATGGCAGTGACTGAATTTTTCATTTTCAGGTGATGTCTCCTCTCCTGTGTAAGCAATTTAATGGTTGCTGCATCAATTCTGTATCAGTTTTTGCTGATTTACAGTCAGTGGGTATTAGCTAACTAATCAAACTGACACAGAGGACAATTAATGCAACCAACAGAAGCAGTGATAACGACATCATGCATCTGTTATTCCAGATTAACCTGTAAAACTGGAAAAAGTCTTGTATTACAGGATTTCCTTCCATAGGAAAGGGAAATGGTTGCAAGAGGTCACAGGCTGGGTCTGTACTGAAGGACCCACCAGTCCTGTGGGTGATATGGTTCCCCACCTGACACAGGCCAAGGCCTGTGACATCTCCCTTCATCCCAGAAGGAGAGATGGTTGTGTGATGCCAAAGTAGCTGTGTGCTCTGCAACATCTGCCACAGTCTGGTTGGTTGATAGCCAATACCCATGGGCTGTCCCATGGAGGGCACTGGCTCAACTAACCCAGTCAATAAGCCCTCATGCAGACCAGCCTGTTTGATACTGGTCTAGAACGTTCAGAATGGCAACTGCCATGTATTTGTAACCTCAGTTCCTAACTTTTCTATACAGACTTTGTTTATAGGTTGAAATTTTTCTCAGGAACAAAGACACTGCACATCTCTGCCCATTTACTTCTAAGGCAGTTGCTGACCATTGGATTTTAATACACGTTTTATGTTCCCTCTGCTCAGCCAAACAGGAAGAATTGCTCTCTGGGCAGTAAGTCCATTCTCTACTACAACAGAGCAAAGGTGTTCCTTGGTTCTGCAAGTTGGCACTAACCCAAGCCAAGCTACTATTATGCTAGGAGAAGGAGCTCAGCTCTCAAAACATGGCACTTTTTCCCCCCATTTTGGTCTTTCCATTTCCTGCTCTATGCAAAAGACAATAGCTCTCCTTGATTTGCAAGGGTATTAGTCTGCTTTTTTAACTCTTCTGGACTCCAAAGTAGCTGTGCCACTTTTGCAATACAACTTCAAGAACCTGGAAAAGCACTTGTTCCTACTTGAAAATTAGGATTATTTTTATATAAATATGCAGAAAATTCTGAGGTTCCTTCATACCAGGAGCCACTGAGGCTTAAATAGGCTGTGTGGGAAGATGAGTGTCATTTTTTGTGTTTGTGGGGAAGCAAACTGATTTTCCAGACAAGTGATCTAGATATACAATTATTTGTACATATTCAAAAATGTGAATATCTGGCAATATTCATATTTTATTTGCAGCTGATTGAATGTCGAGAATGTTGTCTGATTTATAAATTGGGTACTTCCTCTAAGTCTGCTGCTGCAACAGTTTCATTATGCCTGTGCTCAATGAGAAATGGTTTTATTTTCTGTGACTTTCAGTGATATGAGTGAATTATTATATCATAAAGCTGGGGTAAACAAAAGCATACAGAATTGCCAGTCTGCACTGATTTAGTAGGAAGAGCTGCCAGTCTTTATGAGAGCAAGTGCAGAATTGATATTCATGATATTTTAGGAAGGCAATGTAAGCCTAACAAGACAGAGCAGTTCAGCATATGGAAGAAATTCAGTGTCTGGGAGTGAAACACAAGGTCAGCTGCTGCAAGCAACCACACTGGCCACTTTGTTTTCACTTGGGCATTCTCCAGGTTTACTCTGTACCATTAAAAGGTATTTGTTACAGTCTGGCCAGTCCCCCTCCACTGGGTAAGCATCAGTCTGGCTCTCATGTGAACACCAAGCACTGCCTGTTTACATTGCCCTGGACCTTCACTGTGACAAAACATAGAGATGGGCTCTCCACCTTAAGGACATGTTCCCTGACACTCCGTTCCTTGATGTGAATTGGTGGTCTGGGTGTTATGTTTGTCTCACCATAGCCTGTAGATGGGACTCTGGTTTTACATCAAACCACGTGGAGATAACCTGTTAATTAAAGGAGGAAACCCAGATATCTCTTAGGAGTTTCTAAGCATCAGTGAGTTTATAGTTGAAAGCATTGCAAAATTATGTCAAATAATAAGTCGGTCAGTATAAGGCTATTATATATGACTTTGATACTCCTGGAGAACAGAGATTCGTTTCAGTGCTTGCATGTCCATTTACTAGTTCCTCGGTCCAATTTCCTGTCTCTTACATGGGGTACTGAGTACTAACAGGCTATTGGCAAGAGACTGTTAGAACAATTCTGTATATTATTCAGTACTGATCAGATGGAAGTCAAGCACTGAAAACTCTGTGCTAATTGAACAACATGTAATTTGAAGGTACAAATGAAAAAGCATCCAACATGTCCAGCTTAGCCCAGGCAGCATTATGGTTCCTGTTACTACCTTAATGTCAGTATAATGAGGTATATAAATACTTTTTATGTATTTATTTTTGTAATTTGACACAATTTCCTTTACAATTTATTTCATTTGCACTGAAATTAAAATTATGTAGGCCAGCAGATTTCCCCTAGAGCTCATCTCATCTCTGGTAGCTGACCCACGAGACACAGCACGTTTGTACCTGTTATATATAAGGAATGAGTAAAAATAATGTTATTGGAGAAGTCAAATATAAAGAAGATATATTTGAGTTGTTCAGAAGTTTATTAGTTTACCTTTTGAGAGGTGACTCCTCTCACCTCCCACACTTTTTATTCCTTCATTAGGCCTCCAGAAGCTTTCATTTCCATTCAGCTGGAGAAGAGGGGACCCCAAGATAGGATGCTGAACACTTTCATTCAAAAAAGAGAAGCACTGGGCAGCAGGCTACAAAACCCTGTAAGTATGTCAGGATGCTCCTCAGCCTTTTCAAGAGGGACAGTAGGGTTTTGGCACATAGGCAGAATGGTAACTTTGAGTTAGTGTTGTACTTTGTGGCTACTTTAGTGAGAAAGGTAACCCAGTATCAGGTGTGGAAACCTCAGTGAAGGAGTGGCCAGGGTGTGCAGGTCAGGCATGGGGCTATAGACAGCTCCACTGGCAGCAGTAGGAGACTCATGTGAACTCACTGTGCCATCTCCTTGTGGTCTCCCATGGGCACAGCTGCAAGGCCTGTGATGGAGAGGTGCCTGGAAAGCAGCAGCAGTCTGCAGATACATGGCTAACTAAAGGTTGTGGATGCTAAGGGGCATCACTCCTAAACCATTTCCAGCCTAGGTAAGGAGGTAAATTCTGTCTGGTTATTCTGTTAGGTGCAGAACTGGTCTGGGCTTTTACATATGAAGTATCCAACAGTGGTCCTAGCTAGAGGTGGACACTAGGTGAGGAAGGCTCCTTTGATAAATCCCAGAATCACATAATCACAGAATGTTCATAGCTGGAAGGGACCTCGAAAGACCATCTAGTCCAACCCCTCTCACAGTGCAGGATCACCTAGATTAGGTCACACAGGAACACATCCAGGTGGGTTTGGAATGTCTCCAGAGAAGAAGGCTCCACAACCTCCCTGGCCAGCCTGTTCCAGTGCTCTGTCACCCTCACCGTGAAAAAGTTTTTCCTCACATTTACGTGGAACCTCCTATGCTCCAGCTTGCACCTGTTGCCCCTTGTCCTATCATTGGACATAACAGAGAAGAGCCTGGCTCCAGCCTCCTGACACTCACCCTTTATGTATTTACAAACATTAATGAGATCACCCCTCAGTCTCCTCTCCTCCAAGCTAAAGAGACCCAGCTCCCTCAACCTTTCCTCATAAGGGAGATGCTCCACTCCCCTAATCATCTTTGTGGCTCTGCGCTGGACTCTTTCAAGCAGTCCCCCATCCTTCTTGAACTGAGGGGACCAGAACTGGACACAATATTCCATATGTGGCACCACCAGGGCAGAGTAGAGGGAGGGGAAAACATCTCTTGACCTGCTAAGCACACCTCTTCTAGTACACCCCAGGGTGCCATTGGCCTTCTTGTCCACAAGGGCACATTGCTGGCTCATGTTCTACACTTGCCCTTATTATATTTCGTTAAATTTCTCCCTGCCCAACTCTCTAGTTTGTCTAGGTCAAATATTTCTACTAGTTTTATTGTAAAGGAACCATTATGGGTATAGATTTTGCCTTTTACAAAATTCTTCTTTATACAGCATCTGGCTAAAGGTGAGAACATGGATTCTGTATGAAACTGCTTGTGATTCTGTATCATGTACTGAATACAGGTTAGGCAAGGCCTTTAGGAACTTACCAGGTAGTAAAAAGCAAACTCCTTCTATGCAACCCCCTAATGGCAATTCTGTTTTTGAAATAGCCAATTATTTCGTTTAATGTACTCATAAGCTTCTTGTCATCTCAGTAGGCTATATGAGTGTATGAAGAAATAGCTACTAGCTGCAGGCTCCTTTGGAAAATATTTCAGAATTTGTGAGAAAAATTCTATGAACCAGACTTGAATAAAATAATTCTGAATTTATTTACAAGACTGCCTTAACTGGGTCTGGCATATTGGTTGAAATCTTTCTTGATGTTTAACCTCCTTAAAGTTCTAGAATTTCATAGTTTAGATATTTGTAATACTATATATAATGTGGGTTGTTTTTTTTTTTTAAATCATACTAATAGCAAATGTTACAAGTGTTTTAGATTTGTTAGATTCACAGTACTTGTAAGTTTTACATGATACTAAGAAGAAAATACTGTCTTATTTATAGGATGAAGTTCTGAAACTCAAGAGAGATATCATTGTGGAATATTGCCATAAGCATATCTAATATAGATATTTACTATATGTATAATATATATTTAATATAGACATTTCCACACAAAACCATCATGTTTTAAACATAACTCTTGCTCCAAGGGCATTTTTTCATGTGGATAATATGAACTTAGGGACCTTCTATTCAGAATATTATGAATATACCTGTAAACCATTTTGCAAGCTGATGAAAAGAACATTTTCACTGGTTTAGAGGGATAGCATTGCAGACAGTTCAAGTCATGTTGCTGGGTAAGTAGAAAGTATGCCACTTGGTTTCTTTATGAGGAAAAAGAATTGGTGATGGCACACTAAGTAGAGACACACAACAATTTGTTGGTATTTCAGCAGAAATATCAGATAAACATCACTGATATGAGCAATAAATTGTAGTGGAAGTAATGTGCAGTAGATCAGAGAATGAATGAGTGCAATGTACTTTACTGTGAATTTGATTTAGTTTGTAAGACAACTTGGGAGAAAACAAGAGGTTCAAACAGACTTAGACTTGATTTTATTCATTTTTTTTTAATCCTGTGTTATAATGTCAATGTTCAGTATTTTATGGCTTTTATTCACAGGTATGTTTACGTTTCTGCACACAGTATCATGAGGTTGAGCACACATGCCAATAAAGAAGGGAAAAAAAAAAAAAAAGGAAATGGGCGATTTCTAGCCTATTTTCACTAAGAAATGGACCATACTTGATATACTGCCCTAGGCTACTTTATGCATTACTTTGCTACTGGAGTGCATAGCCTGTTATGAAGCCACCTAAGAGCTGTATGTTCCAGACCCACTCTGTCAAAAGACTGGGCAAGAACCTGGCATGTGACCAGCATCTAGGTCTGTCTTCTCCTCAATGCCCAGGTAGGCAGATGTTCAGCTGAGCAGCTTTGGAAAAGAGCAGGCCAAGGAGTGAGCTGTGAAGAGTGCAGCTACTTCAGTAAGCCATGTTTTGCAAATGATGTGGAGTTGTGCCATGCTGCAGATGCAGACTACCTTTAACCCAGGTACAGCTTATCAAGTGTGTGGGTAAGGCCAGACTGATGGGTCCAGGGACAACATGCAGCTGGGGGTTGGGGTGGAGTTTTGGAACAGCTCAGTGATGATGAAATCTGACTCAGAGTCACACTGCCTTATTCCCAGTTCTGCAATGAGCTTGTCATCTTACTTAGCTCCTTCCTGCTTCTGCTTCCTTATTGTAGTGCAATACCACAAAGCGGCTGCTGCATTAATTTGTGGCTATTTCTAAATCATTTTAAAGACATCTGTGTGATGAAAATCATTAAATGTAAGCTTCACCTTGGTTCTTAAATGGCACTTTCACAATTTTTATCATGCTGGTTGTCACAGTACCAAGGAATCACAGATTGTAAATTTTGCTGTAGAGGATGACAAAGATGTTCATACAGAAAGAAATTAGGCTCAACAACGGTAGATCTTATCTGGACCAATGACGCTTTGCACAACACTGCATATTTTAATCATACCTTTTTAGGCTGAATCAGTGTGTGTCCCAGTATTCCCTGAGAGATCAGCTTACTGGGTGCTACAATAGTTTAAGCAGCCTCTTAGATGATTTCCCTGTCATTGGAGACAAGTACTTCATAACTGGACTATCTCAAGGAAAAAAGGAGGAGCAAGACTTAAAGAAAAACCTTGCAGCTGATCCCAGGTTTGTATCATATTTGCAAGCATGTTTCTAGGGGCCAGTCCTCAGTCCTCAGTCAGTGCATATTACTAAGTAAAGGTGAACACTTTTCTGTAAGGGGAATGATAGTCTAAAAGTACCCCAAGCAGTGCATTCTGCCAGTCTTCAGGCAATTTTTGATGGATGAAGAATGTCCACAGTCAGAGTAACCTGCAAACGCTGGCATTTGGAGAAGGAAAACTTTGGAAATGTGCTTGCTTCTAATCCCAGCACTACATATAAGGGGAAATCCAGATGGATAATCTCATTTGCAGGATGTAAAACCTCTCCTTGAAAGATTAAGCCTAGGTAGTGAGTGTTGTTTTACCCTTTAAATTTTATTTATTTAAGATTTAAATGAAACCTGTTAATAAATTTCAAGCATGTGACTTGTCAGAAGTTAGGAAAGGAGAGGAAGAGTACACAATAGACTAGGGGATGATCCTGCATCATCTGCTCCTTTCAGAAGGAACATTTTTTTGTCTATGTCACAACTATCTCCTTCCTCAAAACTAGTGGTGAGCAAGGCAAGCCCTTCTGCTGACTCTCTTTAAGTCTCCAGGTTCCCCATGTTAGCACAAGCAGGCAGATGGGTTTAGGTGTGAAAGTAGTCCCCCAGCACTTTTGTTTTCATAGAATCACAGAACAGTTAGGTTGGAAGAGACCTTACAGATCATGTCTGCCACACGCAGAGACACCTTCCACTAGAGCAGGTTACTCAAAGCCCCGTCCAATCTGACCTTGAACACTTCCAGGGATGAGGCATTCACAATTTCTCTGGGCAACCTGTTCCAGTGTCGCACCATCCTCACAGTGAAGAGCTTCTTCCTAATATCTACTCTAAATCTACCCTCTTTCAGTTTTAAACCATTACCCCTTGTCTTATCACTACACTCCTTCATAAAGAGTCCCTCCCCAGCTTTCCTGTAGGCCCCCCTTAAGTACTGGAATGTCTTCCCAGAGCCTTCTCTTCTCCAGGCTGAACAACCCCACCTGTCTCAGCCTGCTCTCACAAGGGAGATGCTCCAGCCCCTTGATCATCATCATGGCCTCCTCTGGATCTGCTCCAACTCTCTCTCTTTTGCTCAGGGTCCCAGAGCTGAATACAATATTCCAGCTGGGATCTCATGAGAGCAGAGTAGAGAGGAAGAATCACCTCCTTTGACCTGCTGCCCATGCTTCTCTTGATGCAGCCCAGGATGCAATCGCCTTTCTGGACTGTGAGTGCACATTGCAGGGTGATAGTTGGTTTTTCAACCACCAATACCCCGAAGTCCTTTTCCACAGTGCTGCTCTCAATACAATCCTTGCTCAGCCTGTATTTGTGCTTGGGATTATCTCAACCCACGTGCAGGACCTTGCACATCTTGTTCCCCAGCAATGGAGAGGCTCAGAAGCAAACACAGAAAGAATATTTGCTAAGGTTCAGGCAAAAGATTCAGTTTCCATAATAAAAGTTGGGAGTGTCATTACAAGCTCAACAAATCATAAAGTGTAGTTCAACAAGATACTTGAGAAGGTGACCGTCACCCCTTCCCTGTTGTTTAACTGCATGTAGCTGCAGGCTTGTGGAGATACAACAGTTAGGGGCTAGCTCTTATCTGTCAAGTACTTGCTGGAAAGTAACCCCACCAAAGGCCCACAGTACAGGACATTTTTTCTTTCTTCATCTACCTACTTTTATTGGGTGTTGTCTAAGCCACTGTATTTTGTGCTCCTTTCTCAGGTGCCATGAGAAGCTTTTGAACTTTACGGTATTTTGAATATTATCATAAAAAGCTGTACAAGGGCCATTCGTAACACATTCACTCTGAGCTTTAGAAGGACCCTCCTCTGGACACAGTAATGGGAGAGATAATAGCAATCCTAGAGCAAAATATTTTAGTAGAGTTACATTTCAAGCTATCTCCCCACTCCAGGTTGTTTCAGTCTGGGGGTCTGTGAGTCACACAGTGTCCATCTTCTGCCCTGAACTTGTCTGGGAGTTAGGACCAAATATAGTGACATGTCGTAGCAACTGTTTTGGTTGCCATCCTAGTTTATCAGCAAGGACTGACTCAAACATGATTTATTTGCACAGAGGAGATGTGTTCAGCTGCAGTACCTATATTTCTGCAGTTCATGCTATGTGCTACCTCCTACTCTTGGTGTCATGGGGACATCGAGCAATGAATAAAGCCATGGTGCATTTCAGGACTACACATCTTGTGACAGAGAAGGTCTTGCAGAGCATTAACTCTGATGGGATATTCAGCATACAGATCTGTAAGTCCTAGCATTGTTCACCCTAATTAGATGTTGGCTTGTGCCTCGTGAACCTGCAACTTTCAAGAGCAAGAAAATATTTCAGTACCCTATAATATTTTATAGGGTTATACTATTATGCTTCTTCAAAACTGTTAATATAAGCATATTAACTTATAAACAGTTACATGTTGTCCTTTTACATTTTAAAGTGAAATATCTGAAGCAATGAAACATTCCAGAAAATAAGCATGTACACATATATATGCCCTTTTATTTTTTAAATAGCCTTGAATTTTCTAAGGTTGTCTTTTCTCCTCCTGTGCTTTGACTCTTGCCTGTGTCTCTCCAGCAGCTTGCGGCCCAGACACACTCAGGTCCGTATTGCTTATATAAGGAAGAATTTTTTTACAGTGAGGATGATGAAACACTGGAACAGGTTGCCCAGAGGTGGTAGATGCCCCATCCCTGGAAACATTCAAATTCAGGTTGGACAGGTCTCTGAGCAACCTGCTCTAATTAAAGATACCGTTGCTCACTGCAGGGGGTGTTGGACCAGATGACCTTTAAAGGCCCCTTCCAACCCAACCCATTCTATGGTACTATGATATATGAAGGAGGCTGAGAGCCGATCCTTACCTACCGGAGGGAGGCAGACACAAAGGTGTCCAGAGAGCAGTGCACGTGGGGACCACTGCAGCGCCCCCTTCGCACCTATGTTGACCTACCCTTGCTCAGGCTGGCACGGAAATGGGCATTCATGCCGGAAAGGGAGCTGCAGGGAGCTGGAGAAAAGGCTTATTAATTAAAAATAGCTCCTGTCCTTTCAGCCCCTCTGCCCTTTTGTTGTCCCCACTTTATCAGCTATTACCAGTTAATGTTTCATTTTCTGTCGTTCAACTGAAGCTCCAAGAAGCACCTTGTAGACAGCAACTGTCAATTAGTTATGATGAAAGCAAAAGTTTAGCTTCCATCTTGCCTGCATTTAGAGGGTTATAGCAGGACATTAATTCAATTGTTTTCTTATCTTCTGAACTAATCTTATTGCCTGCATTTGTGTCTGCCAGGCGCTTGGGGGGTGAGCAGGTACTGTCTTCCCTGTCCCTCCCTCTTTCCCTTCCTCTGAGAAGGATCTGCAGCAGGATGGAAGGAACAGTGTATGTAGTGTCCAGGGGACTAATTACAGTGGGGGAAATATAGGGAGGAAAAAAGATAGATGGGGAGTAAAGAGGGAGAAAAAGAAGAAAAGTAGAAAGGAAAGACTCTAGGTGAGAAGCAGAAGAAATGAGAATGGATAGAGTTATAATAAAAGATTTCTGCAAATATATATTTCCATAAGCCTGAAGTTCATTACATAAATGGGAAATGCTTGAGAATAGCCCACCTAACTTTAGATGTCTGTATCTGACTAAGCTCCCCTGATAATCAATCAGTGCTTCGAAGGGATGCCTTGTTTCAGACGGCTTTTGGATGAGATGTGTTGCTGTCCTAGAAGTGCCTCTCTCTCTCCAGGGACTCAGGGGAGGTGCTTATACTGTCACCATCTGGATTTGGTCAAGTGAACCCCTTACACTTCCTGATTTTGTTATCTTATACAGAGTCCAGCTGCAGCAGCATGAAGGAGAGGCTGTGGATACATAATCTGTGTCCACTCTTTCTGGCTTACCCAAGCCTTAACAGTACCCATTAGGAAAAAGGCAGAAGCACTTGGGTGCAGCAGAAATGTTATATTACAGAAGATAGTAAAAGACTCTCACAGCAACTGCCATCTTAGAAGTAAATGTTAGAAGCAGGAAGAAAGAGGAAAATGAGGGGCTGTGGGTTTTGTGCTGTCGTGCCATCCTGTTCTTCCAACCCCCACCTTTTTCATTGTTCCCAGATTTGGCATATGAAACTAGGTCATAGCTCTTAGACATGTTTTAAAAGATGACAGAACAACTCTGGTATGTTTTGGAGGTTTTCTAGGTTTTTTTTACATATGTAGAAAATCTGAGTTTGGGGATTAGACTGTGCTTTAGCTGTTTCTTGGGAAACGGCACTGCAAATTGTTCATGTGTTGCTGGGGTAGGCAGCACCTGGGCTTAGCTGGCTGGAGCGGCCTGATCTTATTTTCTCTGCAAAGAAGTTAGGTGTCACATCATAGCAGGGTGGCATAGTGTTGGAACTCCTTTGCAAACATGGCTACAGAGAAGCCACCCTTAACGTCCTGTGGTGAGGTGGGGAAGTACAGCATCTGGACTGTGTATGTGCTTCTGCCTTTGGAGGAAACCCCAGCCACCCTGTTGGCACTCTTCCTGCTGGTATCGTTTACGGGCTGTGATGTAAAGCAGAGGAAACGGAGAGTGTGAATATTAATCTCACCCCGAAAAGTGTCACTTGTCTGGTTTCCTTATTTGTGCTTATCATTCTAGTGCAAAAGTTAGTAGGGCACAGCTGGTTAAACAAACCCTGCCCAAATATAATTTCCGTGCTTACAACATGGAGTATTTAACCTTTCATTACTCCATCCCACCCAAACCAAAGGTCTATTTTTTGCATTCAGCTTTGCCTTTTTTTCAGACAAAAGGAAAAAAACCAAACACAAAACCAACCCTGCAAAACGTACTTCAAAAGAAGCTGGACTTAATCTCCAAGCTGAATTTATAACTTATATTTCAGAATGTACTAGCTGCATACTGTACTTCATATTTGTGTATGTGAAGACAAGAAACGGCACTTTATACATAAAAACAGGAAAATACATTATTTATGCAATAAATGTATTTTCCTATCTTCTGACAAAAATAAGTGGGCTGCCTACTAGTAATTACATATCATATTTGAAAATAATGATACAGATTTTTAATGCCTGCTATGCCCTGCCTGTTTCCTCTTCTAGTCAGCAAAAGCATGTTCCCTGGGGAAGAGACCCTGAATGACCTCAGCACAGCAGCTCATGTCCTTGCTTTATAAGTCAGATGCTTCAAGAAAGTTTCTTTCAAATTTATCTCAAATTCAGCAGGTTTTGGAGGTCAAACATTTGCCTTGTATTCTACACATCAAAGCTAAATCACATTATGTCTAAAATACACTTGCACCAAACTTCGGAAGCAAATCCTATGTTGAAATAACAGTTTTATGAAACTTAAAAAAAAAAAAAAAGGCTTTCTGGGAAGTGACAGGCAGAAAGCCTCAAAATGATAAACACCTCTCACTTCTTGCAATAACTCAGATCCTTCCATCCTCAGCCACACTCTTTGCTGTCTCCAGATGTATGCACCTTCCTTACCTTGTGGTTCATTCCCTCACCCTGCTGAAGTGCTGATCATGTTCAAAATGCCTTCAGAGAAGGTCAGTGTCTGCTAATACTAAAAGAGATTTTTGCTCTAGGCAAAGCCACACACATCTTTTTGTGTGGATTACAATGTAGCTTGTCACTGAAGATGGGGAAATAGCCATCAGTGGTTTCAAACTGGATACAGCTAGCATGTGCCACTGATGAAGCGTGTTGATGAAGAGTGCCTGCCAGGAAGGAGAGCACTTTGGTCCTCTTGATTTAGAGGTAGAAACAAAAGTAAAAGGAAAGAAAGCATCCTGTAGTTTAAAAATCAAAATTAATTAAGACAGACCCCAGCCATGCTGTGTTGCCTTTTCCTATTTGTGAAAGTATTCCCCATCCCACCAGTTTATCAAGTATTGTCCCTGTGTCCCAATGTACACAGAAGCAGCAGGCTGGGACCTTTATATCCGCTGACTAGTTTCTGATGAAATGAGGAAGAGAGGAGACAGGAGGGAGAAGGTACCTGGGCTGGCCCTGGCAGTGCAGGAGCTGGAGACAGCGCCAGTGCAGGGAGGGGAAGGACAGAGAGGAAAAGGCTGCCTGTCTGTCTCTATTTGGATAGACATAAACACTGAAAAAAAGCAGTTCTAAGAGACACTGGGGAAGCAGTTTCTAAACCAGCAGCTGTGACACCAGATAGGACAGTGACATCTGGGAATGATATCCCAAGCCTGAACAAAATCCGGTGCTTGACCTTGGTCTGGGAGCCCCAGCACCATCCCGGAGAGGTCTCATTTGGTGCCTGGGAGTGGTTGTGGCCCAGGAAGCAAAAATATTTGCTACTTTGGTGTGTTTACTTAGGGAAAATCATCTGAATGGTTTTATTTGTGCATTAGCCCTGTCTCAGGCTGCTCAAAGAGCTCTCCACATAAGCCTAGAATGTTGGTGCATTTTACGACATGGTTTCCTATCTCCTGGCTTTTACTCAATTGGGAAATTCCCCAAGCTCTTTTTGTGCCTTAAACCCACAGCCTCTGATCCCAGACTGGGGAGGGACTGACAAGATTGGTAAGTAACAAATACTGTGTGCTTAAGGTAGATGGTTCCAGATGCAAGAGTGTGAAATGCTGATGGTGAGAAAGGGATAAAAGGAGCATGAAGATGAAATTGTCAACTGAAGAAGTCAAGAGGAAATTCTGTTCTATTTTTCTTCTTCTTGCTCCATTTTACTGCTGAAAGAGCATCATATTTCAGGAGCATACCCACAACATCACAGATCTGTTGCAGTCTCACAGAAAAGCAATGTTATTTACCAGGCTTGGGAAGTCTGCTCTGACAGGGAACAGAAAAAAATGGTTCAAAAATTGCTCTTCTGCCTCTAGCAAGTGTCCATTAAGCCATCTGATCAGCCCATGATGTTTTTTTATTTACCAGAGACTAAAAAGGGCAGGCTTGGGTTCCTCTAGTAAATCTGTCACTTGATTCTTTTTCCAAAAGGCGAAACAGCTGAGGTGTGTGTCACCTTTCAAGAACGTGTGCTTGTGCAGAAATAGTACTGGTTTCTCTAATAGCTTCAACCTGTTATTCAAGTTAAACTGTACTGCAGAAGTGGGATTTACCTACCTTCCCTTTAGTGGTTAGCAGTGAGGTATGTAACTACTGGTCTCTAACCTCAGCTGTCAGTGGACACATGCTGAACACTGTTAAAAAAGACAGTGACAACCTTCAGAGGTGTTGCTCATCCCAAGGTAAAAGGTGTTCAGAATGAGTGGGATGAGACCCAATTTGGAGGTGCCTAAGATTGCAGAAGCCCAGTGAAACCTGATGCCTGATAATTAGGCGACTAAAGTCACATGAGATAATCCGGCTCCAAGTGCTGAAGTGCTCTTGGCATTTGGCTTTTCAGCCACTAGATTATTGCCACAGTATAGTGAGCTGGAGTTTCAAAACATGGCACATTATGTGTACCTCCTCCTCTGTGTAGGGGTGTGTTATGTGGCTGGACCGTTTTCATGCTACCTAGAAATGCCCATGTTCATATACCTGTATGTTTGGTGCTGCTCAGATGTAACTCAGGAGTGAAAACTTTACCTGCACAACTTCTGTTCCATCCTGGCATCTTTTAAAAAATGAAAAATAGATTATGACAATTGGATAAAAATAAAAATTCTACAAGAACTGGGAAAAATATGTAAAAGACTAGCTTTGTCTTTTAATGTCTCCAGATTTTATCCCTTATGTATTTTTCTTTTTATGTGAGTAAGATTTTTATTATCAGGTCTGAATTTATCTTCTTGAAATTTAATTTTGGAAGGGAAGAAAGGACTCAGTGAATCATAAATACTTATTACAGGTTTTATTTTAATACTCTGCTTGTGAATGTTTGAGTTTGAAGTGGGTTCATTTTCTCAAACAAAAAGCACTGCCTGATTTTTCCTTTTGTTTTTCTGTGGTGTGAGCTCATTGTACCATCAAGTGCATATTAGTAACTTCATCTGTATATGGCTGAGAGGGCTCATGTAAATTAGCATGTTTAACGAGCTTTGAAACAATCAAGAAGCCTGAGCTCAGTGATCAGTGAGAAACCACATAACCAGTCGCAGGAGAAATATCATGTTCAATGTATTTCAGTTTCAGACATATCTAATGTGTGCGTAGCTACCACACTTTTAAAACAGGAAACACAGACAATGATGGAGTCCTCAGTATTCTGCTTTCTCTATAACACATTTTGTACAGACAATTTAACTCCCTTGCTCATGACCAAGAGATCTTTCTTTGAGGCTGCTGCTGCTGTGGAATGATTTCCCTCTCCCCCAAATCAGACCATACAATTTTCTTAAACAACGGCAGACCCTGCAGCCCAAGAGAGATAACTATGGGTTTCTAGAGAGGTGCTTCCAAGTTCAGTCACTTCTGAGGTGGCCACGTCTCGGGAGGCAGTCAAGCCCTGTGCAGCCACTTCCTACAAACACCAAGTAACAGCAGGTGCTCTTGTAAGGTTAATGACTTGTAGAGACCCTTTCCTTAGAGAAGGTTTTTGCTAGGCTAAAAGGGAATATAAAACTTGAGAGACTCAGCAGAAAAATATTCATTAGCTTGTAGAACTGAACCCCAATAGTATTTTATGAAAAGCAGTTGGAAAAGTTGTCCCTATCATTCCTTATCAGGGAGTAACTAGTTTTGGTCTTTGGAGTAAGTCAAATGCCATCTCAGGACTTGATTCTGCTCCTGCCTGACAAATCTAATCTGAATATAATAATTAATAGGATAACCACCATCTTTGTTGGCATTTTATAATAATTGACATTTTAATGGGAAAGGCTAATAAAAGAACCGTTCTTTTGAGAAGCTTGTACCTTTTTATTCTTACACCTTTTCCTCTCTGACCTTACTACATCCTCATAATTCTTCACCTGCCACAATCTCTTTTCTTAGAGCCTGCTTCTGTAGCTCCACACTACAAAACAGGAGGATGTAAACACATTCTTTTTCTGCCTCCCAAGGGAGGGATGAAAAATGAGGAAAGTCCTGAAGTATAAAACTCCTAGAGGGAAAAAAAGCTTACAAAACAGATATTTTTACATGCATTTCCTGAGCCCTTACCTGATAACCTTACTGTTCTTGGGACTCCAGGGGCTAAACTTCAAGACATACAGAAAATGATTGACAGCCTCCAGAATCCATTGGATCCCATCAAGGTAGCCCAGTTGCTAGCTGTTCGCAGAGGGGTGATCTTTCTACAGTTTGATGCAGCAGTCAGTCATAGACTATGGTAGGAATTATAGCTTGTTAGGGATGGGACTGACATTTTTTTTTATAAAGAGGTGGGTTTTTTTGTTGTTCACAAAAAAGAAAAAAATGTAGGAAAAAATAAATCAAATTTTGTCCATGGTATCTACTCCAAGATCATGAAATGTGCCCTGTAAGCATAGAAATTTTGCTTTTGCTAAAAGTGATAATTTCCCTTTAACTAAAGCCATGAAGTCCACCAGAAGAGAAACAACTTCTGGACTTCCTTTTGAGTAACAGGCAGGACTGAGTTCAAAATGCTGCCTTTGGAGAGCTGTGCTCTAAGAGCAGCCATGATGTGCTTGCATAAAACATCCTTGAGGAGCAAACAACATGGTTTTACCAAGGGGAAGTCATGTTTGACCAACTTGATAGCCTTTTATGATGACATAAGCAGGTGGATAGGTGATGGTAGAGCAGTGAATGTGGTTTATCTTGATTTCAGTAATGCATTTGACACTGTCCCCCACAGCATCCTCGCAGCTAAACTGAGGAAATGTGGTCTGGATGATCAGGTAGTGAGGTGGATTGTGAACTGGTTGAAGGATAGGAGGCAGAGACTTGTGGTCAATGGGGCAGAGTCTAGTTGGAGGCCTGTATCTAGTGGAGTCCATCAAGAGTCAGTACTGTGGCCAGTGCTACTCAATATATTCATCAGTGACCTGGATGAGGGAACAGAGTGCACAGGCAGCAAGTTTGCTGATGACACCAAACTGGGAGGAGTGGTTGCCACTCCAGCAGGCTGTGCTGCCATTCAGTGAGGCCTGGAGAGGCCAGAGAATTGGGTGGGGAGAAATTTAATGAAATATAATAAGGGCAAATGTAGAGTCTTGCATCTGGGAAAGAACAACCACAGGTACCAGTATAGGTTGGGGACTGACCTGTTGGAAAGCAGCATAGGGGAGAGGGACCTGGGGGTCCTGGTGGACAGCAGAATGACCATGAGCCAGCAATGTGCTCTTGTGGCAAGGAAGGCCAATGGCATCGTGGGCTGTACTAGAAGGGGTGTGGTTAGTAGGTCGAGAGAGGTTCTCCTCCCCCTCCACTCTGCCCTGGTGTTGCCGCATCTGGAATATTGTGTCCAGTTCTGGGCCCCTCAGTTCAAGAAGGACGGGGGACTGCTTGAAAGAGTCCAGCGCAGAGCCATAAAGATGATTAGGGGAGTGGAGCATCTCCCTTATGAGGAAAGGCTGAGGGAGCTGGGTCTCTTTAGCTTGGAGAAGAGGAGACTGAGGG